>PYAF01004358.1:172244-197538 GCA_007407185.1 Glycine tomentella | reverse complement strand
TTGACTAAATAAATTAAAATCTAAAATTGTACACAATGTAAACTAAATATACCAAAAATACTATTAAACCTAATTAGAACATGTTTGAAAGTCTTTTTTCATTAAAAATATATTTATATTTTAAAAGTTCTCTTAAAAAATGTTAAAAAGAGTCGATGGTGTTACCAGATTCTGAAAAGAAAACATGTGCAGATTGCGTCACAACTTGATACCTCGAGGAAGGAATTTCTGTTGGCCAATAGACTGAAATTTAACAGAAACTACACTCTCGCCGACAAGCTCATAAAACAGAAACCTATATGTATTAGAGTATCTTCTAATGAAATCTGAAAAACGGGGTGAATTACATTTTTGGAACTAGGCACAGCACAATCTAAATAAGCAATATACAAATATTTCAGGTTTCACAACGTTGGTTTAGTCTTCCATAACTGTCAGATCACTGTGTTAAGAAACATAAAATAGAAATAGATATTTCCATCAAATATAATAGATCTACGGAAATTAACTTACATTTTTTCTTTTTTTCCCTCTTTGTCGTGATTCAAATTACAGAATTTGAACGAAACAACACTTGGAAAATCAAGTGAGAAACTAGCCTAATATATTACCACTAATATTCTGTTCAGGAAGAATAATTCTTTATGCGTACTGAAGGGCAAAGTCTCACACAACGTCACAAAAAACTTCGTCTCGTCTCATGTCACTCAACGAGCCAGAACCAACCATTCAAGCAAATGCATTGTCGTAACAACTTAATATACACATTCTGACCAGACCAATGCTTGTCGAGTTAGTGACAAACCAATTCCCGCAAACTTATGTTCAAATTCACGACTTCAAGCAGAGCCATGTAGTATTCCCTTCACTGCAATAGTGTTTATTCACTGGAATTAGATGGCAGAACTCGCCAGGGAAAGTTCATGGAGCTCGCTTAGCATCCATTCCTCCCCAGTTTGACCACCCAGTACGATAGCTCTTGTCCCTCCAACAACACATGTACTGTGTCCCCAAGCAAATCTCGGAGGGCACCCAGGTACATTTAGGATTCTCCATGTAGGCTTCTCATCAGTTGGATCAAGAATGTAAAGCTGAGAGGCAGAGTGAAGACCAGCAACAGACCCACCAAATATTAGAATTCTCCCACCGGGAAGACTAACAGCAACATGATCAAGTCTAGGAGGTGGAGCTATGCCCCCAGGATTTCCAGCACCAAGCATGCCACTCCCCGTTACACATCTCCAACAAGGTTCTTCCTCACTTAAATCCATTGTGAATACATCACTGGAACGAAAACGCAAGGGCCCACTCTTGGCCAGACCCCCAAACATCAGTATTTTCCTACCACCATAAACCGACAATGTGTGGCCCAGACGAGATGGTGGGGTCCATGCCACTGGTATCTCTCTCCAGACAGGCTTCTCCATTGACAAATCAAGGAGGAAAGTGTCACTCAAGAGAACTCCAGAGTCTGCACATCCCCCAGAAACTATCAACTTCGTACCATCAAGAGTACAGGAGCTGTGCCATGATCTGGGAAGAGGAGGTGCCAATCCAGATATTTCACGCCAAGTTGGAGGCTTTGCATCCAGGTCCAGAACAAACACATCATTGAGCAAGCCCTGCCTTCCACAGCCTCCAAATACAACTAAATGAGAACCATTAACACAAGAAAGTGTGTGGCCCCAACGACCAGGAGGAGGAGAGCTTACATGGACGTGTTGCCACTCAGGATTACTAGAATTGAGATCCAATACAAAGGTGTCATTCATAGGTTGCATGTTAACCCCTTCACCACCAAAAAGCACAACTCTATTACCAACTGCACAAGCACTAAAATTACAGCGTGAGGGTTCAACAGCACCTCCAACAGTCAACTTCCTCCATGCTGCTGCTTCAAGAGTGGTCAATTCCCTTGCAAGCCGACCCCATCCAAGTCTCCTTGCACCAGGCACAGTCTCTAAAACACGTGTAGTCTCACTGCCCCATGCATTTTGGCACACCATTCTCCAGAGGTCTTCATTTTGTGTCAGCTCATATAATCGTCTACAGACAGAGCTAACTGATGCAATATCTCTAGGAGTTAATCGAGCAAGTATCTTGAGAGACAGTACCTCATCACTAAGTTGAAAAATCCCACAAACTCCACGAGATACATTCCTGTCCCCCACTGGAAGAGTCTGCAACGAGGAAAGCACGGAACGAAATCGATCAGACGATTTAGCACATTCCTTAATTGTAGAACCAGGAACAGGACCAAGATCAATGTTTGCCTCTGTGAAGAACTGGATTCCAATAACATGTGTTATAGTCTCATCATCTCCATATATAGGTGTCAGCCGCAATCTGTTCATCAGAGGAGATCCATCTTTCCTAAAGTTCAGCAACTCACCTTGGAATTCAATCCCCTCTTCAAGGCATCTCCTAATTTCTGAAACTACTGTTGAGTCCACCAACGGATGCCTTCTCTTAGCAAATGGACCTCGACACTGCAAGAAACGGCTGCCAAATATTTTGAAATGATTAAAACGAAAAAAAAACACATTGAATTATAAATATCATGCAACAGACTGACAGAGGCTCGAGCAAGTAATAAGATGTATTAAAGGGCCAACAAATATTGGATACTCAAACAAATATTTGTTTGCTTATATAAAACGCTCTTCTGCTTTCTTTTTTCCCCTTTATTCCTCCAAGGCAGTAATATATTACTCTACATTCTAAAAAATAGACTTCCAAACTAATACTTCTTTGGGGTAAATTAGAGATATATGGTCATTTATGCATCAGAGCCAATTGCCCTATAAAAAGAGCCTGAAGACTCAAAGAAAGGAGGGTGGAGCAGAAATGATAAACTTTAAGCTGATCCAAAATCTTGTTCTAATATGGAGGAGCATTGGAATTCAATCATTTTTCTTTTCTAATTGCTAGTAAATAATTAGAGTTCCCATTAGTCCAAGAAGATGCCTTAAATGTAAATATGCTTCTTTCACTCTGTAGGAGAACCCAAAGGAAATCCCCACATGCCTATCCCACACAAATTCAAAGACAAATTTTAATATAGTGAAGACTGTACTAAAGATATAACAGTTTAACACACTCATACTATTTATGTATTTAATCACACCGCAATTAATCACAGAATTTTTCTTTTGAAACAGGCAATTAATCACAGATATGATTGTCCTTAATCAGTTGCAACTTGCAAGTGCCCATACAAATATGACGAGAACAAATTAGTGCCCCGAGAAAATTTAAGTATAATGCAGAGAATAACAGCAAACAGCCGTAGAAATTGAAACATAATAGAATATCAAACTAGTAAAACTTTTTAATATAATAACAAAAAAAATAAGGAATCACTAAGAAACCATAATGGTAGGCCTTCACCAACTGCAGAGGCTGACAAATAGGTCGGGTAGATTTGCGGCTAGAGGGTCTTTTATTTGGAGGAGTGAGGTCCTCCCCACAAAAATATATTACATCAGTGGTCAAATATCAGAATTAACAGTTCATCAGAAAACAGTAACATGGCCAGACCTAAAACCCTAAATTCCATTGTCAAAACAAGTTGCTCAGTGTGACGGTGAACACCCATAGCTATTCAAAAGCTTTCAATAACAAAGCAGCCCATGCCTTTGGATTCCCAACCCTGTCTCTAATAATGAAGGCCAGAAAATAATGAGAACACCTCAGCCCATGACTCGGTAACCGGTATACGTCAGAAAAAACATCTGGAATAACCACATCTATATTTCAATCATCTTTTCTTAACTATGGTTCTTGAACAGTAGTGTTTCAGAATTCAGTCCAAGCCAAAAAGCTTCAAACACATGGTGGAAAACTACCACTGATTGATATCTAATGATGTTCATTATTAGGCTATTTTTTCCTAATCCATTGATCACCATAAGGATGTTAATCATCATTTCCACCATTTGTCAAGATACACTTCACGACATTCATAGTACCAACCAACAACTTTCTCATCAAGCGTTTCTTAATCTCCTGCACATTTCAACATTATCTAACCTTCCCAATTGACTCAGACCGGGGCTGAAGTTACACGTATGGACAAAACTAAAATATCTACAAATCGAAACAATGCTTAATTCTAACAAAATTATCATAGTAAAAACCCGAAAATGCGCTTAACTATGTATTCTAATGCTAAATTTCAATTCAACACATTCGCAATTGACTTAAAAAAGCAGCACAGTATGGAAATTAAGAGTAGGCCTGAAAAGACCTAAACCTAATTCTACGAATGGAGGCAGAAGCGGAAACTGACCAATTCCGACCGAGGACGTCCTCGGCGCTGTAGCCGGTGACGATCTCGAAGACGGTGTTGACGTAAATGATAGGGTGGTCGGGATCGAGCGCGTCGGTGACGACGAAGCCGCAGGGCGACGTTTGGAGGAGGTTTTCGACGACGGGGAAAGGGAACGGGAGAGGGCCAGCGTCGTCGGAGTCGTTGAAGACGAACCCTTCCTCCTCTTCGTCCCCGCTCAGATCGGAATTGCTGTCCCACTCCATTCCCGAAGCAATTTCTTCTCTACCTCGTTCAACCCATACAACATCACACGGATGAATCGAACATAGCGGTAGCAATCACGGCGAACCGAGAGAAACGAGTGGCGCAGCTGCGTTTCGGGAGTTTAGCTAAGGTGGAGAAGAGGCGCTGCTACTTTCTTCCACATACAAGTCTCACCGCCTTTCGTTTCTTAGAAAAAATCTAGGCAATTTTTCGGTTAGGTTTCTTGGATTTTGGTTGCGACACTTACCCTTTATACTCTCTCACCCCCCCTTTTTCCCTTTTCTTCCCTATTTGATATTTATAAATTTAAGGACACAAAATCTTGTCTCAATCATGTCATTAGTTAGTTCGACTGAAATTAAGCTTGCACTTATTTAACTACGATCCCGATTTAAGTCAAAGACCAATTAGGTTTTTTGATTAAAATTAATCATTTAATGATATTTCACGCCAATATCCATTTAACCCCCAAAAAATAAATAAGTTAATAGATTTTAAAAAAACTGTTAAAGAATTTATAATTACCTCACCCTAAAATGATGATTGATATGATCTCTAATGAGATGTGTTTTATTCTATTCGACAAATCTCGTAAAAATTTATTTTTGTCCCCTTTTTTCACCTTTCAAGAATAGAAAGGTAACTTTTTTTAAAAAATAACATCTTTTCTTTATATTAACCCATTATCATTAAATGCATAAGAAAAATTAATTTTGTTATTTATATTAATAATATTTAACTTGAGCAAGATTTGTGTGAATCTAAAATATCATATTAGCACTATTTAATAAAATTTCATGACTAATTCCTATAAAGTTGGAGAAATGGTTAAAGTTTTGTACTTTTGTTTATACACACCTCTCTCATTAAAATTAATTTAATAACTTTAATGAAAGAATTTTTTATGTGAAATGAAATTGGTGATTAAATAATGTGTTTTTTTAGTACTTTCTGGATATTGTTGGGGTCATGCAGGTCTCACTTTGTGCGCGCGGAGGGGGGTTTGTTCATGCCGTTAACTTTCTCTTGCTCTCTTTTTTGTCTTCCCGCTATGAAATAGCAATAGGGCAATCGGGTAACTTTTTTGTGGAGCGGGGACTTGCGGAGCTAGTTCACTGAAGGCTTTGTTTGGGAGAGAGATTTTGGAGGGGAAGGGAGGAAATGAAAAAATTTAAATAGTGTCATTTTCTTGTTTGAGAATTTTAATTTTTGAGGGAAAGGATTTGAAAATTTTTAAAACTCCTCCAAAATCTTCCAAAGCCTAAAAATTGTTGTTCCCCCAATTTGGGGGGTTTTTAGAAGGAAAAGTAATTAAAATTACTATTCTACCCCAACTACAAATTCCAAAATATATTAAAATATATTTTTAATATATTTTTACATTTAAATTATATAATTTTCATATTTAACATTTTATTAAATCTCAATTTCCTTCTCTTTATATATTTTTAACTCCCAAACAAGGAGGAAGGAACTTCCCTCATTTTCCTCCCTTTTCTTCCTCTCCCTTCCCCTTGAATCTCTTTCATTTCCTTCCCTTCCTAACTCCCAAACAAAGCCTAAATAAATTAGTACTAGTATTTATGATTATGAAGTGATTAGGTTGTGAGGATTCTGACGTCACCAAATTTTACTCTCCTTAAACTTCTGAATAACTTGAGTGCTTATAGTGCTGATTTAGCTAGGATTGATTTAAGGAAAAAGTTGAAATGGGCAAGTCATCTCTCCATGTGGAAAATTTCACGGAGAAAGTTGAAAACATTGTAATTCTTAGTGAGTCCGAAAGTAACATGTTTGATAAAATATAATAAATAGGGTTGTAGAAGAACACCAAACGTATTTCCCCATTACTTTGTGTGGTTTGCCCAGGAAGCATAAGGAATCCGTTCTATAGCTAATACTGTCATTTTTATTTTCGTTCGATACAGAGGTAGTACCATTTTTATGAACCATAACACTCAATACTAGATACCCAGTACATATATGATGAATTGTGACAATTCACGTGTTAGTTTAGTTTTGGAAAAGTTATACTCGGATCCATGATGACAATATATTCATTTTAAACAGGATCCAACTTTTGTTTTGGTTGATGATTTGTTTAAAATGTACACTGTTTTAAATTAATTGGAAACTAAAACAAGTAATAACATTATTTTTTTAACAAACAGTCTTGATATATAAGAAGTGGTTATATTGTGAGTTAAGTCCTTCCAACCCTTTTGTCCCCTTAATCTAGGGACTATATGGGTTGAAAACTTTTCAACCTCCTTATTAAGCAAATAAAAAAGTGGGATTGTTGTAGTAGTGGATTGAGATTGACGCATGGGTCAAGGCTATGTTAACAACTCTAGGTACAAGTGATTCATTCAAGATAGTTGCTAGGGATGATTTTACAAGATTCCAATTACAATGAGATTGAGTCCCCATTAATTCGTGCAAGTAAATTTGATAGTTAGAGTCACATGGTAGAATTATATGTTCACGTCTAGTAATCGTTTCACTCTACGCTAGTAAGGGAATTATATAGTCCTATGACTAGTTAATATGTGATCAATGTGTGTGTGACCTTTTAAGGTCACCAAGGCCTAAAAGATCATTAAATCTAATGACTCTAAGTCTACATGTGCAATTGAATTATATCAAAGCTAATAATTACATTATATAAAATAAGAACATAGTAACTTGAAAAACGATTAAATTAGGATTTATGATCTATCTCGTCTTATTAATCTGACAATTTAAAGAAATTTTTGACAAGTTTAGGTTTAAGAGATTAAAATCGGTGCATTTTTTAAGATGGGTTTTTGTACAATTGAAAGAATTTGTACTTTGTAGGCACATCCATGGGTTGGTTTTGCTTGTTAAGTTCTTATCCAATATCATTATATCTAGATTAATTGTTGATGTTTATGCAAGTGTGGAAAGATGGAAGATGCAAATATATTTTTATTGATGACATATGGGATTATGGGGAAAACTCTACCGCTAGAAAGTGCTTCCAGCAGTGCATGGCAAAAACATATTTGCTTTCAATTTCCTAGCAGTTTACACCATTAATTTTGATTTTGTGTCAATGTTAGAGTGCCTAAAATTAACGAGTTACTTGACAATTGATGACAAAAAGGGAACACATAGTCGCATATTGTGACCATTTTTTTTTCATGGACATGTTCCAAATAAATTAATGCTGAAGTAATCCTTGCATATACTATATCACATACATAATGGGACAGACCAACAACCAACCGGTGGTTCAAAAGTTGTATTCTTTCATTAATTTTCTGAAAAAAGTAAGAAATAATCGTGTATGTTAAAGCAAAATATCCTCTCCCTCGAGAAACAGTAAAATATGGAGAGATTAATTAGTTTGCACGATCAATATCTCTTCTACCAAGTAATGATCAGGAACTATATGATGATATACCTAGTACAAGTTGTTTAAATTATTACTTGAGACAGAAAACCAAAAATGGAAAATACAAGTTCTATTTCAATTTTTTCCACTAAATATAATCTCACTAAACCCACCTCAAATACAATTGTCAGCATCAAGGAAAGCTAGATTAATTTGTTGAATATTATAAACTCTTTCATACCATATTCTTTTTTATAAATAAATTAAAAATATAATTATCACCATGATTGTTCCCACCTCAGTGTTTTATTACCAATGATACATAATTTTTTTCACGAACTTTTTACCACATGACCATTCAATTCTCTCTCGCATACTTTTTCTTTCCTTTCAACATCAGCATCAATGGTCCACATAAAGAATTAGAGCTCAGCTCCTTGTTTTACTGTTGCTGATATTATTTATTGCTCATCTATGTGAAAAGAATTGGAGCTTCCAGGTGTCAAGTGTCAACATTCGGACATAAAGGACAACTTTTTGCTGAAACTAAATCAAGATGTGTGCAAAGTGCAAACAAATCCAACTAACAGCTATCTGTAACATCAAAGAACAGCTGATAAGTCTAAAAGCTCATGATTATATTCAAAATAGACTTCGTTTTTTAATCTAAAGTTCTTCACTTAGTTACATACTCCTATTCGGTTGAAAAATTTCTGATTCTTGTTGTCAAGAATCATATTCTTTATCCTTTGTGTACCTCTTGGCATCTGGAGATTAGTATCAAAGTTAACTAAAGTTAATCATGATCCTTACCCTCATCATTGTTCATAAATTCTCTCTGTCTTAATTTGTGTGTGTATAGTCATAACTCAAGTTATCTTCTAAGCCAGCAACCACGAAAATGACATCTAACTAAATCATGAAATTGTAATAAGAAAAATATTAATGATACACTCCGAGACATTTTTTTAATACACTATTTTTGTTGAAATTTATATAAGACAACGCTAAATTGGAAGTAGAAACTGCTAAATGAGAGTATTGAAAAGAGAAAGTTGATAATTTTGTGTCAGCACTTGGCAACAAAATGTGAATTAAATCTAAAGAAACCATTAAGCAAAGTGTTGTTGGAGACATAAATGCGGTGATTGGTATTGAAAAGATTGAAATGATGAGATTCAAGTATATATTTAAAGAGCAAACTTACTTGGATCAAGAATTAAAATTGCTTATTCCAATCTTTTGCATGTTGAGGCTGTGTATCTCTTATGTGGAAATCAAGCATTGGAAGCAACCAGAGCAAGTTCCAGCATAAATTATGTTTCATCTATTGAGCACCTACAAATCACACAGCGCCGTCACATTCATAGTATTCCTTAGGCAATGTATGGCGTTTTGGACTTTGCTGATAAACTGTTAATGTTGAATCTGATGCTGATAAACTGTTGCGTTCTTGAGTGTTCCATACTAGTACGCCTAACGTAAATATTATTTTGAGTCTAAAACTAATCTAGCTACAAAAATAAAAATTTCTATACATATATATATATATATATTTTCCAATGAGTTTGATATTATGTTTGGATTTAGCTCTAAGTTACAAGATGTTTAAAGTGAGGAAGTGGGCGCTTAAGTTGGAGTGAGAACGTGTGTAAAAAAAAAAGAAATAAAATTTCATTATATAGTGTACAACATACTTGTATTTTTGTTACACACAAAGGGGTGAAAAAAATAAAAAACAAAAAACATACAAGTCTATTGTACAATACATTATAATCATGTTTCTGTTATTTTTGGGTGAGGTTGGCTTTGGGTGGCGCCCAAGACGAGGATTGATGGCACGACACTGCAGTTTGGGTGTGGGTTTGAGGCAAGGAGAGACAACGCAGTGAGGGGAAGGAGAGGGGGTGAAAACAATGGTGAGTGGGTAAAACAGAAATTTCATATGGGTTGGTAGTGTCATTAGCAAAGTTAATAGTGGCAATAGCAGTACCCTCAGAAGAAACAAGAGTACTGGTCCATGAAACAAACCAACACTAGCCTCAAAAGAAAGCCCACCATAAGTAAAAAGGAAAAAAGCTAGACTGAAAAAAAAAAGTAAATAAATAAATACATATTATATTAAAAACGTAAAAGGGTAAGAAAATAAAAATAAAAAGAGAAATCAAATAGGATTCGGAAAGGAAAATAAAAAGGGGAAGAAGAATCTTGAACCATCATGTTTTTTATTTTATTTTAGTCCATTGTTTGTTCATTCATATTTTATGATGTGTTAATTTTAATTTGTCTATCTTTACTCGTATCCTCATCTCTTAGTGAGTAAAGTATCTTTATTGTTATTAAACAACAACAAAGAGATAATTAATTTGTCTCTTACTGTAAGTCTTAAATATCAATTTACGCAAATATATAATGTCACTTCTTTTATTTTGCGTAACAATTTACATGCAGTATCACTTATCATCCTCTCTCTCTCTCTCTCTCTCTCTCTTTTTTCAAGGAATTTATATCATCCTCTTTATGCATGTAAGAACTTATATTTCAATGTAAGTTTATTTTAGAAAATAAAATGATCTTTCTTCTCTTATTTAAAATTGTTCTCTCATTTATTCACGAAATATCTTTCATAATTTACTTCAAATAATGATTTGCAGTGTTTATTGTATGATTTTTCATTCTGAAGAGTTACAGGAATAAGTAAGAGTTTATGTATATTCTTCTCTGTGATGTAGATTTTTATAAAATGAAATCATATAAAAGAAATCCTTTTATAATTAAAATAAACCAATATTTTTTCAAATAGAATGTCTTTAAATTCTTTATTGCACTATGTTAGAATATTTCTCTTGTTAAACGGAAATTAATATTTTTACAATAATTATATTAATTTATTTTAAGAGTAAAGTAAATATTTGAGTTATTAATATATAATTATATAATTAATTTAAGGTAATTATTTTAAAATGGATGTTCCAAAAGTGAAGGGCTATCAAGTTTCCACTAGTTTGCATGTATAATTTATTGTCCTTGACGTTCAAAATCATAATTAATCACATACTATGAAAATGATCATTCACGAATTATGATCTATAAACATGTATGGTCAAAACAAATTAAATTTGAGACATGTGAATTCATATTCTCTTCAATGATTTATTTGCATGATGTGCAAATTTTTTAAAATAGTTTCTTTCCAAAAAAAATAAAAATTGGAGGCAACAAGACTGGGTCAATATAAGATCGAGTTTAAGTAAAGTTTTTTATAAACACTAAAAAATAAATATATATATATATATGTATATTTAATTAAATAAAAAAATATTAATCTTTTGAAATATCAACAAATTACATAACATAATTAAACTCACAAATTCAATGTTTTCCTAAACCAGTTTTCAAAAGACAAAAACTTTCCTAATTAACCCTTTCTAACTATACAAAATTAGTGGTGGTTGCATTTTTTATTAATTTATCTTTCGACTACGGTGTGACAACCACCTCACCATGATTTTTGCTTCAATTCAAACACACAATTGATATATATTAGAATTGAAGATTGAATCACTTTGCAGTCTCAAAGCTCAACGATCAATCAATTTTGAATCATTTTAAGGACTTGTTTATCGGTCAAAATATAAGATGAAAGTAGATAAGATAAATCATAAATGTGACGTGTCAGAATGAAAAATTATTATAAAAGGCTAAACAATCAGGCTGTTCAAGCTTAGAGGGACATTTCAGTTTTGGGCGGTAATCAATTGCGTGCAAGTTTGATGCAATCACTGTTGAACAATACTACAAACTATCGTTTTCGTTGAGAAAACGAAGACGAATCCTTGAGGTTTGCTTGACGTTTATGGCAACTTGAGACTGAGACATTCTTACTTCTTAGATCCATTGGATATGTTATTTAGATAGCAACTGACCACTGTATATAAAGTTCCTAGTTTATTCTGTAATAGGTAAAATTTCCTTCATTTCCAAAATTAAGAGGTTGCACAGTTACTCGTCCGTGTAAATTAATTGTTTGCCTGTTCAAAAATTAAAATTACTCCAAATTGTTTGCCATTTTTTTAATAATTAACATGACAGATATGATGCTATAAAACCTTCACTATCAAAAGAGTTTCTTGAGGTTACGTTAAGGATTCATATTATGGGAATTCCTTTTGAGATATGCTGGGATATGATGAAGATGTTTTGGTACATCTGATAACGTGGATCAATAGTAATCAGACACCTATTACTCTCATTTAGGTCCTTCAGCAACACAACAATCACACAATAATCACCCAACTCACTTATGTAAATGAGATTAACAGATATCTAATTATTATTAATCTACATCAACCAGATGTACCAAAACATCTTCATTGGAACATGTCCCAAAGGAATCCCCGAACTAAAAAGAGGAAAAAGGGATGACTCTTGGTCACAGTTAGAGAATTGATTGTTGTGAATTGTGAATATGTTAACTTGGACCCACAAACAAAGAGACAACCTAGGTAGAGTTGGATAGTTGGTTGATACTTTTTTTTTTTTTTTTGGTAAACAGGATAGTTGGTTGATATTTGATACCTCGTCTAAGGAGAGGATGAGTTTTGTAAGTGTAATAACTTTTTCTTACGTTTATGTTTAATTTTTCTTGACGCGCATTAAATAACTACTCCATAAAAATTAATGAGCTATAATTTTCATTGTAAGTCCATGAATAGATTACGTGAAAACATTAAATATATCTTATTTAAAGTATTAAATTGTTTTTAAAAATATTAATTAATTTATATTTTTTAATTTTTAACTTTGTCTTTACTATACATCTATATCAACATATAATTAAAGACCCTAGATACAGAAATATTATACTTATAATAAAAATTTCAAAAAAAAATCACTATATTTTGTATTTCTTATTCTTTTCTTATTTTTCTCTTAAATGATAAAAAATATTGTCTCTTAGATTATTATAAGTTGTTTAAAAATTTACATGAAAGTAAAATGATCCGATTTAATGATCACTTTGTTTGGAGTTTATTAAAATGGGAAGATAAAAAATGAATGAAGAAAAAGTTTTTTTTCATTGTTTTGATAAATATTAATAGAATAATTTAAATATTCTCTTATTATTCCTCCTACTTCTTTTGTATACTCCTTATAAAAATAATAGAGAAGAGCCCTCAGCATAATAAAATAAAATAATAGAGAGGAGTGAAAACGATTAGACAGAAACTCAATAAGTTTTCTTGTAACTACCCCTTAAACTAATTAATTTGAGATTTAATTGTACTTTTGTAGACCTGTAAATGTTATCTTCTATCTTAGTATTGATGTAACATATCGACAAAAGTGCAAAAGTTGAAAGTAAATTTTATCAAAAAAATTTAAAAAATAGGAGTAAGATTCACCAAAAAAAAAATTAAGGGTTAAATTTGTCAGAAAAAAATAAAAAAGGTATGAAGCAAACACATTAATTTCTAGAAAGGAAGGATGCAACAATGGCGATGCAGTAATATAAATTATGTTTGGTGGAGTGGTGGAGCAGGGAGACAGCAATTGTCGGGTGGAGAAGAGAATCCAAACTATTGAAATATTAGATTATATTTTAGTGGATTTTATAATATCATATATCAAATGTAATTAAAAAAAATTTAAAGATTTTTTAATTTTTTTATAATAAATCTCATTTTAAAATTTTAAAATTTTAAAGTGAGAGAAAAAATTATTTTTTGAATAATATGTAAATCTTAAAAAAGAATTCATTTTTCATATTAAAATTTTATCAAACTTTTTTATTAAAAGATATTATAAAAATCCAGTTCAAAATCTTCCACTAAACATACTTAGTATTCAACATTGTCATGATACGTGGCAGCCTTGTTTGCCTTCATTTTGGAAATTGACGTGTATACGAAAAAAATTAAGAATGGACAGCGGCACAGCACGTTAAGAAAGAAGAAAAAAATATATGTTTTGGTACTATACTAAAAGTTGAAGTTGGGGAAGTATAAAGTGAAGTGTGGTGTTATTGGGTTCATGCAATTGAAATCTGAAACTGAACCTCAGCCTCCGCAGCAGTATTAGTATTAGTATTAGTATACATGGATTCGGTGCTTCTTCGATCTTTCCCTGATATTAATAACGCCTCTTCTCTCACCACCACTGGTATGTCTTTCTTCATGCTCATAATTTCTCGATCTGAGACATTCCTACAAAATTATTTTTTAACTAACACCAGCAAACGTTGTCCGTTGGTGGTGCCAGCTGGAAATTTCTGCAGGACTAAATGTTTCGCCAACATATACCATGCAAGTATGTCGTCTAATTATCAGATATGCATATGCTCCCCTTTTTTATCATCATTACCAGGGGAAGTGCCTTTCTATATTTTTTATTTATTAATAATAACCGTAATCACTCGATTTGAAGTTTAGTCATACTTAAAGGTTCTATACACACACACACACACACACTTCTTTTAAAACAAAATAAAATAAAAAAACCGAGAGAGAAAGAAAGGAGGTTGGGGTGGGCAGTTATCTATGATAGTTGCCGACTAGAAATTAAAAATAAAAAAGTTCAACTAAAAAAGCGTATGCCAAATGAGATATTCCCATTATAATAAGTTATTATATATTGTTTTTATTATTTCTTCGAATTTTGAATGTGACGAAACTTATATGCACTTTCTTAAGTGCACTTGTCTGATAATTGGAGGTGTATGGCCAATAAAGATTATGGAAGTAAAATTGATCTGAGAAGAACTCTAGAATTACCTAAGGAATTGGATCAAAGTTTTATCTTTTCAAGTACCGTGGCATCGTTTAGCAGCAGGAGTCACTTTTACCATTTGCAGATGGAACAACTTGACCAATTATGTCCTGCATTACTAATTTGACTTTACAAATCCTTGGAAGTATTGAATTGACATTGACATGGAAATGATACTTGTACCCTAATTTTGTCTTATTGAAAATCTCAACGGTTGCTAGAAGCATGGGTGCATAAAAATCTTTCTCTCTGAGCTGACATAGGCTATGGGAAGAGCATTATATATGGTTATGCAATTGTGATAATCCAAAGCATTTTGTTGTCAATTGGTAACTCTGGGATGTTATTGCCCTGCCCGCAGCAACATTTTTGTGTTTCCTTTGAGAAGTGAGCATTGGTGATAATAGTCTTAATCAGTTGAATCTCATATGTCTATCTATATAGTGAGAACAGTATATGTATTGCTAGAGCTGCAAATAATTTGTACTATTTCCAGAAGTTTGGACATTGATTATAAAACTCTCCTTGCATTTTTTTTTTTAACTCAGAATCTGATTCATTCTAAAATAAAAGTGTTTCTATTTTTTATTTTGCACAGTCATTGATACTAACATCCAAGATTTTGGTGCTCTAGGTTCTAATGTGCCAAATGCTTCATGGCACAATAGGAAAATCCAAAAAGAATATAATTTTTTGAGGTTTCGATGGCCAAGTTTGAACCATCGTTACAAAGGTATTGAGGGAGCGTGTACATGTAAAAAATGTAATATAAAATTTGTTGTGAAAGCAACCTCTGAAAAATCTTTTGAGTCTGAACCTCAAGCTTTTGATCCAAAAAGCATTTTGGACTCTGTCAAGAATTCCTTGGATGCTTTCTACAGGTTTTCCAGGCCTCACACAGTTATTGGCACAGTTAAGTTCAAGTTTTTCTAGAATTACTTTTAGAACTAACCCTCGAATACTTATACAATTCATTTGCACAAATCACTTTTCTTGATGATAGTAATATTCTGAAGGTTTTAAAATGGCTCTCTTTTTCTGTGTTTGAGCAGGCATTAAGCATAATTTCTGTGTCTCTTCTTGCTGTTGAGAAAATATCAGATATATCTCCAATATTTTTTACTGGTGTGTTGGAGGTGAGACCCCAAATATATGTTGTCTCAATTTAAATAGCCAATTGCTCATCTCCTCTAACTTCACCAATACTTTTTTACTCTTTTTTTTTTTTTATGTTTCAGGCTGTGGTTGCTGCCCTGTTTATGAATATTTATATTGTTGGTCTGAATCAATTGTCTGATGTTGAAATAGACAAGGTATGAAAGTTATTAATAGAAATCTGCATAGCTAATATATTATTCTTTTTCCAGTGTTTTTCTGGCTTCTTGATTGTTCCACTAAAAAATATATATAAATGATAGTGAAAGAATTGCTCATTTATCTAAATTCGGATTATTCAGATACATACAGACTAAGTGCATTCAAGAGTCCCTGTCCTCACATGCACAATCTGAGCAGTTTGTATAATTTTGACCATTGAAATCTGGTTTATATAATAGTTTATTAAGCTTCCCCGATTGTAGCCTTGGATGTGGTAAAAAAAATGCAACCTTTTACAGCTTACAAATTTTTCATAGGAACTACCATTGTATTATAATTGATCCGTGCTATGAGTTTCATTGCAGATAAACAAGCCGTATCTTCCATTAGCATCTGGGGAATATTCCTTTGAAACTGGTGTCACTATTGTTGCATCTTTTTCAATTCTGGTACCATGTAGATTCATTTGTTTTTTCAAGACAAGATTTACTGACAGGATGTAAAGAGACTTATTGTTTTATTCTTTTCAACAGAGTTTTTGGCTTGGCTGGGTTGTAGGTTCATGGCCATTATTTTGGGCCCTTTTTGTAAGCTTTGTGCTAGGAACTGCTTATTCAATCAATGTGAGTTATTTTGGATTGCATTTAAACTTCCTTTCTCCCCTCATATTATTAAAGCCATAGTTATGATATGTCTTAATTTTAAAATTGTACTTGCTCTTGGTTATGCATGGTACTTGCATTGTCAAATTTCATGGCAATAAATGTCGAATAATATCTGTTTCTTTTGTTTCATTTACCTTTTGGAAGAAAACTTTGCTAACTGAAGGTAGGATTTTTTAGTTGAAATTGTGTAACAGTGAGATTCATATTTTAGCAATAGCAATTAATCAAATGGTAACTTAAGAGGACAATAGCAGAGCTATCTGAATTGATTTTTCTCATTAAACATTTAGTTGTGTTTTTGCTTGTTATTGAGTACTTCTGATTTTCTGAAACTATATCCATGGGTAGATTTACTCTACACATGTTCAATCCTGAGGGCAAACAATATCATATGTTTAATGGCAAAAACAAAAGCTTCGTTTTGGAAAATTATTTAATAGTGACAGTATCATTTTTGCAAATTTTCAGGTGCCTCTGTTGAGATGGAAGAGGTTTGCAGTGCTTGCAGCGATGTGCATTCTTGCTGTTCGGGCAGTAATAGTTCAACTTGCATTTTTCCTTCACATGCAGGTTTTGTCCTTTAGCTAATTGTTCTTTTTAAAGACTTCTACTTCTGGACGAGCATGCATTAGTTTTTGTATACTTAACAGCAATAACAAATCTTTATCCCAAATTTTCATGTTTTGCTTTGTTGGATTCATGATAAACTATTTGAAACAACCCTCTGTATGAATTAATCTATTTTCACCATCTAGTCCTAGAAAGGCATATATTCTCTAATAACCCTTCCAGAATATTAAACTAAGACGGAAGGAAAAATTTAAAGGAACAAGTGCATTTTAACAACAATAGTGTTGGCAGTATGGTATTTGACTAGTATATCATAATTGATATTTTTTGGTTGCTAATTCATGTAAAAAATGTCCAGACTCATGTGTACAAGAGGCCACCTGTCTTTTCAAGACCATTGATTTTTGCTACTGCATTCATGAGCTTCTTCTCTGTAGTTATAGCACTGTTTAAGGTAAAGACCTTTAAATTCTTGTAGTATATGTTTGTTTTCACCATCAATTTTTTTTGTTCGATGTGTACCTAATGTAAAATATTGGGTTTCTATATAGGATATACCTGACATTGAAGGAGATAAAGTATTTGGCATCCAATCTTTTTCAGTGCGTTTAGGTCAGAAGCCGGTATGTTCTTCAAATGTACCATCTCAGCAGAATTAGTTGTGTCCTCCTGTATTCCTTGGTTGTTACTAACTACTCTTTGCCAGGTTTTCTGGATTTGTGTTACCCTTCTCGAAATAGCTTATGGAGTCGCCCTCCTGGTGGGAGCTGCATCTCCTTGTCCTTGGAGCAAAATTGTCACGGTATTTGCTTATTAGTCATTACCTGTATATGCTGCAGTTATAGGTGTGATGTATCCTCCTTCCACTTAAGCAGTTATTTCGTTGTGCCAGGGTGCTAGGGGATGGGTTGTGATTTTGATTAATTAGTCTAGACTACTGAGTTGCAAGGAAGTTGATCTATATACTTGCCTGCCTTCTCAGGCTGTGTATATTAGTTGGCTAATATCAGCATTTGGCAAACTTGCCTCCCTTCTTGTGCTGTAATTTTTTACTGTATGTCGGATAATATCAAGAGGGAAAGCCTCAACACAACAATAAGGTTATTGCCTTGTGACCTAGATGTAACAGGTTCAAATCTTGAAATTAGCCTCTCCACTTGCAGGCAAGGGGGAGGCTACCTTCATCTACCCTCCCCAGAGCCCTTTAGAGTCTTGTGTCATTTGGCAATTGTCTTTTTCACAGTTGTGTTCTGAATTACTGAACTGAGGTGCTCCTTCACTGTTGCAAATTCAGCATAGAGTTTACTGGAGTGCGGCAAACTCATTTTTGTTTAATATTACCCTCTTTTTCATACTACTCTTTCTATATATAATCGAATGATTTAAAAAACAAAAATTTGCATATGGAATTCACAATACCATACTATTATTACTTATAAAACGTTTTTATTAACTGTTTTTATGGCGAAGGTATAGTATCAGCTTGTAATATGGAAAATATCTATACTAGAATAAGGAAACATATCTCTAGGAAAGCTGTCTATGTTGCATAGAATACTCCAATTTTTAATCTTAGGTAAAAATTGATCTTTAAAGGAGACATTCTTTCGGAAGAAAGCTTTGGTCTATTATTGTTCAGATTGATACCAAGCAAATGTAGACTTGTTTAATTTTTTGTGTTGCAATCTTTGAAATTTATTCTCTGCCAATGTGTTAGGGTCTGGGACACGCTGTGCTGGCTTCAGTTCTCTGGTTTCATGCCAAATCTGTAGATTTGAAAAGCAAAGCTTCGATAACATCCTTCTATATGTTTATTTGGAAGGTAATTTTCAACCTTAAAGACTTTTTATCATTCCATTATCTAGAATCAAGATCATTTTTCAAAAAGAAATAGGCAATAGCTATCTGATTATTTTTACCGTTTTGAAAACCAAGGGTTGTTTGATTTATAATGTCTTTCAAATTCCAATTGAAGTACATAACACTAGGGAACATTAGCTACAATGAAATTATTTTTGGGAACATGAATTTCTATGGCTAAGTTGGTGAACTTAGTCATAATATTGATTGAATTTTATCTTCTGGTGAAAAATTCAACTTTGTTCAAAGCACGTGATATATGGGAACAAGAATTATTTCCAGTTTATTTGTATATTTATTGTTTGCTCTATCTTGTACTGATGACTTGTTTCTTATTGCAGCTATTTTATGCAGAATACTTGCTCATTCCTTTTGTTAGATGAGGGTGCAACTGCATTATTGACTTGAAAATTAGTTTTGTTTAAATGGTGCTGCCTTTGTCACAGGCTGGCGTTGAGTAGCTACGTTAGTTTTAAGTTTTTAATCGCTAATTTAAATGAAGAATTATTTCTTTTGGGATGAAATTTTGTTTTCTGCTTTGTTTTCAGTGGTTTCTCCAATGATTTTTTCAACTTATTAATATTAAAAAAAAAACTAACAAACCAATGGTTCAAGCATCATCATTACTTCTAAGTTAATTTCATTTTTTAACAGAATTATGTGTCTTGAAAACAATACTAGATACAATAACTTTGAATATTTATAAATATGGACTTTATATAGGAGAATTATTATCTAATCAGTGATTTATTAACTTTTAAGTCATATAATAAGTTTTACTGAATATAAAAAAATTATGTACCTCATTGTATAGATATTTTTCGTTATGTGAATGTAAGAGAAAGTAATATTATATGCAGTTTTATTCTTCATATATTCGAACTCATGACTAAAAAATTATCAAGACACAATTTTATAAAATATAATTAAAAAGGAAAAGAAAATCTCATGCAGAAAAGAAAATCATGCAAAAACTAACTAGTTTTCAGCATTGTGGAGGACATGATTAAGGCAAGGAGACATACTTATTTTCATGGCATTGTGGAGGACTCCATTTCTTTAGCAGAAACGTTACTTAGATGCTCCCTTGTATATGCATAAGCTTAAACTCACTATAACAAATTTATAACAAAGTGGTGGATAAACTTGCAAAGCTTATCTTTAGTTTTACAGGGTATTGGAGGATTGTTCCCTCCAAGTTATCCCACTCTTTTCATCTGGTTTGGAATAATACATCATGAAATATTAAACTAACAAGGATATAATAATATATACATTTTGTTCAACCAATTGAATTAAACTCTTTCATCAATTAACAAGTTTTCTATGCAAATGCATGAATAAATTTTAAATAAATATGAAAATACATAAGAAATAAATTATATTAGAAATGATATATTTTTAATAATGAAGATTACATTATATTAAAAAGGACAAATTAAATAATAATTTTTTATGATTGATGGAGAAATTATGAAAATTTGATATGGTATGTTAAGATTCTAAATGTAAAATTTAATTTACATTTAAATTAAGATTAATTAAAATTTAAAGTAATAGAATGAGAAAAATAATTCATAAAAGCGTCTCATTTAAGAGTGAGATTTTTTTATATGCAAGAATTGAACATGTGATTTATCACTCACATGTCCTATTTAACTAATTGAACTTATTTAAGAGTGAGAATTTATATTTACATTTAGTGGATATTATACTGGTAAATAGTTTGTAAACAAATGAAATTGTTGTATTATCCAAATTTTTAATTCTTACTTTTGTTTAGATATTTTATTGGATATTTTAACAGGTATACATGGGAGTCTAATTCTTGAATCTAGAGGGTTGGTTAGTTGGGTAAAATTGTTTCTAAAGTGAATTGAAATTATAATCTGTTACAAGCAAAATTTTCTTATATAAGCCAGTGTGGGTTTCGCACAAAACACCCAAACCTCTAAAGCCATTTGGGCCACTATAGCCCAGATTATGGACAGTATCATTAGGTTCAATCAGACAAATATGTTTTAGTGCAGTACTTTTATTTGCTAAAGGTACTCTGTATAGACATAAAATAGAAGTTCCTGAAAGCAATGTGATATGTCAGCAAATCAGCATGCTCCATGATGCATAACTTCATAATAGGGATGGAGAAAGCTCTTCATTTGGGGTCCTACAAACACAACGGCAAATATGAATCAGTATCAGGGTACTCAAGGAAAGGATGGTTGAAAAAATAGTAAATAAAAAAATTGCCCATGCCTATCAGGTCAGTGCTTTCATATTTATCTCTTTTTTTTTCCTTATCTAATCTGTAACTTGTGAGGTTGGTGTAGTAATTTGCTTCCAACAATTCACAACTGACTTGGGTTCCTCCACATGATTTTCATGACGGACAAAGAGTTAAAATAATTGATTTAATTAGCCGTCTTCATTTTGGGTGTGTTAGGTAGGTGTTTGACAAACACAGTGGAAATGCTAGCAAGAAGTTGGGAACTTAAAGTTAACACAGGTTGTTAATTGAATAAAAATATTTAATAAAATTAAGTGTTAAGACTAGTTGACAAATGAAAAATGATATAAAAGGATATATTTAATTACTTAACCATAATAACTTGAAATTTGGTAATTCTCTCTCTATATATATGTGTGTGTGTATATATATATATATGTATGTGTGTATATATATTACTTTTGATATTTTAAATTATCTATCATCTTAAAAATTACAATAATATTTTTTCAACTTTATTTTCATTTCTAAATATTTTTTATTAAATGAAATGAGCTAATATGAATAATTTTATATTATAATTTTGATAATTTTATATTATAAAAATGATATTTGATGAGAGCGAGAGAGCGTTAAAGGTTTTTTAAATACAAAAAACGGATATAGGAGAGATCATAATAAGATGGTTATGATATAAAATTATAAATGAAAAAGTAAATAACCCTAAAAACTTATACGCTGAAACACTACTATAAAGAATCATTGGAAAAGTACTACAAAGTAGTAAATTAAGTTTTTACTCCTATCTTAGTTAAATACATTTTTAAGTTAGTCAAATAATTAATTTAAAAAATAACTTATTTATCTTGTTAAACATACTTTTTACATGATGAGTTCATGGAAAAGCATATTATAAAACTAGAAAAACTATTGATTTTTTTTTTTTTACCACAATCAATCAAATGTTGTATCTTTGCCTTGGCTTATAGCATGTTCGGTGGGCATTCCTTATTTTCTTTCCTTCTCCTGTAACGGTACAAAAAAAGCCAACCTTTTAGGTCATTTTAACTTGTAGGTAGATTGAGTTTAATCATATACCATTTGCTGCATTACCCCAATAATTCTTAGGCTTGAAATTCTTGTGGACCCGAATATCTATAATAATATTGATACCTAACTGTGCTTCAATGGATTGATCATATGAGTTATGTAACAATGTTTTTGCATTCCCACTCTGATGGATTAATTGAGAGGCCCTGTTGAAAATGAACAAGGTGGGGGCTAGGGTAGTGGAATATCTATATTGCATTAGAGGACAAGAAAGAAAATAGGCCACTTGGAAAAGTGTATGCTATGTTCATCTCACTTTCCCCCAAATTTATAAAAGTCTATCTAGTAATAGAAAATCAATGATCTAGATCTTCAACACATTCATTTCCTTTTCTTTTTATCCTCAAATTATTTTCCTAGCTATATTCTAAACTATATCGATATAATGTATCGTTCAATATCCGAATTGGAATCTTCCAAAATGAAAAGTGGGCAATGAAATGACTCCAAAAGAGCATAGGCAGATATAAATGAGTGCTTACACAATCACTAGAAATTCCTATTGGACGTGCTTTGCTTTTTAGCGGCAATAACACCCTCTTTGGCTTTGCTGTCTCTTTAATGCTTTTATTTTTTATGGGAGTATAGCTTCCTAAGTTAGGTTTGCAATGCCCGAGACAACTAGTTAGGTCGAACAAAGGTACAAAAATACAACAAAGTACATTGACATGGATGAATCCACCAAATGCATCATAACTTAAGAGTTAAGAGCATGCATACCTGTGTTATGGATACATGCAAGTCATATGTAACAAGAAAAAAACACACCATTTGCTATTGTTTTCCACAAGAGGGGCAACCCGTGTGTCCTCTCGCGTACCCAATGGGTAATTGCGAGTAATTTGAGGAGGTGAATGAAAAATAAGAATGGGATCAAGGGAGACTCAAAGGACAATCAACTTTTGATGGTAAATGGTCATTAACATGGGGGCACGCATGATTCGACTTGGACCAAGAAAATCACGCCTTTTGCTCACCAGAAAGAGGAAAAACAAATTGCAGATATAACGTACAAGAATTACCACGAAAACAATCCCTTAAAGTCGTACGGATTTGAAAGTAACTTAACACTATGTTTTTAATTAATACAACTATTTGTCATACTCCTAATTTTTTTATTTAATAAAATATATTTTTCTTTCTAATAAACATTAAACTATTCAGAATTTGTATTTATAAAAAATTTATTATATTTTTCATCCTCACAAAATTAAATGTGTTACTTTTTTTTGTTTGGATATAAGTTCTAATAGATTTAAATTTATGATGATAATTTTATATCGTTTATGCATGTAATTGATTGATGTAAATGTGATATTTACTAGTTATATATATAGTAGATGTAAAAAAATAATGCACATATATCCGAATCTTATTCTAGACAAAAAAATGATATATTTTAATTTTATAAAGACGAAAAAAGTATTGAGAAATTTATCGAGACAATTTTACAAAAATGTTAACCCTTTTTCAAGAGTGAGAATCTATGTTAGTTATATTATAAAGAAAATATTGTTAATTATTTTAAGAAAAATAATTTTCTAATCAAGTGATTATTTTCAAATAAAAATAAACTACAATAAGATCACCTTCTTATACTCCCGCCATAAAATTGGTTCAGTTGATAATGAACAAATTCATATCTATGAAAAATGTGAATTTGATTTTCATTTTCGTTGTGTAAATAATATGTAAATATTTTTATTAGTATTCTTTGAACCTTCTCATCCAAAAAAGTCTCACAATCCAACTCACCTAAACCTTCTATTAACAAGCCTTCTTATACTCTGTACATCAGTTTATATATATTTTGAGAATTAGTTGAATTCTTTGTACTTATTAAGACAGAGTAAAAAAGACAGAGAGCATACTGCTAGTGGATGATACTGTGTTCTCTACCAAGAAAATATACAGAGCATGCTACTATTTAAATGAGACGTACTCCGTCATCAAATACTACCTTAACAAATAATGAATGAGTAATTCTATTTTTTTATTTCTACTGGTTAAATATAGAAATTTTTATGTTTCTAAAATATTAAATATTTTTACCTTTTCATTTAAAATTTTCTTAAAGTATTAGAAAGATTTATACTATAAATTATATATTTTCTGTCTTAAGATTAACATTTGTCATAAAAAAAGATATAAAATTACTCATAATGAATTTCTTGTGAGATAAGCGCAGGCATTCATCAGTGGCATGTCTCCGCACATGCTTTCATGTTAGTGTGCGGAGCAACCCAGCTAACATATTTAACTGTTTGCACTAAAATTGGAGCATTAATTGATGCGCAAGTCTCGGAGATTTAGCAAGAGTCAATTTGTCTCTCACGAACGTACACTATAAAATCTCTTGGTTGCTACTTGCTACAGTGCTACTAGTAGAAGTTTTATTTTTCCAAGATGATTATGCGTTAACTGAGCGTCAAATTAATCATGTTCACAGAATAAGGTTCATGGACTGACCTTGTGTAAGCACTAACTTCAATGGCTTAACCTCAATAGCACATTATTAATTAGCTAACTATTTGGAATCATACATACATACACTACTACAAACGGAACAAACGACGACGGTTCTAGAACACATACGACGACGGTTCTAGAACCGTCATTTATGCGCGTGTCGTTGTAAGTTGGACCTTTCGACGACGGTTCTAAAAACCGTCTTCGTATCCTCTTTTTTTTTTTTTTTTTTTTTACGAGGACAAACAAAGACGGTTATTTCATAAACCGTCTTCGTATGTTGTGTTACAAAGACGGTTTTGCAACAACCGTCTTTGTTTCTCCTAATTTTATTTTTTTATTTATTTAAATAGTAGATACGAAGACGGTTTTTGCAAAAACCGTCTTTATAGGTGAACTTACAAAGACAGTTT
>PYAF01004358.1:137793-160249 GCA_007407185.1 Glycine tomentella | reverse complement strand
CGAACAAGATTAATTTATTAAAGAAAGAATTATAAAATACACTATCAAAGAGTGTGAAATTGATCAAAAAATTAAAAATCACAAATTTAAAAAAATAAGAGATGAAATATTTTAATTATAAAATAAAGAACTAAAATTATAATTTTATAAAACTGAAAGATAAAATATCATAATTAAAAAATAAGAGACTAAAATCATATGTATATATATAAAAATAGGGAACATAAATTGTATTTTAGTAAAAAAAAAAACAAAACCAACTAATCGATAATGAATTTAAACAGAGTCTGTTAGGAAATAATTTTTCATATATTTTATTTTGATATCTTGGGGTGATATACATCCCTTAATTACGTATAATAAAGCGTAACAAATTTTTTTCTTATCTCTCAATTTTTTTTTAGTTTTTTTACTTTTACGAAATTGTTGAATCTGGTGTGTCGCATAGAAATTATTAGTATAGTGAGGGGTTCTGAAGTCCAAGGCGCATGAGCACGGTCAACATCATAATTGTGTGGGAAAAGGAGAAGTCTTAATTGTGATGCCCTCTTTCGTTTCGGATACTATAAAAGCACACACCAAAGCACCCTTCTCCTTTGCAACAACCTAATCTTCATTCATGACCCTTCTTTGATTCATTTTCTCTATTCACTCTTTCATCTCTTCTGCTCATGGCGGCTGACAAGGCAGCAATCAGCCTCGAGGAAATCAAGAATGAGACCGTTGATCTGGTATGTTTTCTCAACAATTTATCTTCAACTGTTTTTATTGCAAAATCCTTATCAAGTTTTCATTTTTCTGTTTCCGCTTCTTTTCATTACCCTTTCCCTTTTACTCTCACAGAAAGAAGTTGAGATTTCTTAATCATAATAGCAAAATGTTCAACATGCACTCCTTTTTTCCCCCTAACTGTTCTGTTCTATTCTATTTCTTTTTTATTTTATTCTTTCTGATTCTCTAATTCTGAGGTGGTGTACATTTATGAATTATGAGGTTCAATCGCATATATTTGAACCTCTCCGCTTTCTCATTTTACTTTTAATTACCATGTTTTTTTGGGTTTTTTATTTTAAATATGTTCCATTAAATTTGATAATTTTTTTTGAGAGATTGGTCTAAACTATGAGAGGAATCATTTTTTTTCTTATTTTCGTATTTTTTTCCTCCGTCTATTTCATTGAGGAGAAAAATTAAGGAATCAACTTATACAGAGGGCTCTAGGTTTAGGTGAGGCAACATGCTCCGAAAGGGACATGTTTTTTTTTTTAACAAAAAAAATCTTTCCACTTTTTCTGCTGTCAAACACGTGAATTGCGGATAAATTTATTCAGCAAAGGATTACGGTTCTTCAAAGCTATATCTGGAGTTTTGTTTTGTTAGTCTTTCAAATATTTTACTCGTTTATTTTTTTTAAAGATAAAAGATCATTTTAATAATTACAATTTTTTTTTATCACTGAATCTTATGTCAGTAAATTTTTTGAAGGATTGAGTCAGTATTTTTATATAAAGGATATAATATATTGACATTTTGAAATTTTCAGAAACTATTTTAATAAGAAATATTTTAGAGAATTAATTCTAGTGATATTTTAAGTCTATCAAAAGCTTATGCGTAGTAGTTGAATTTTTTTTCATAGTGTGAAACTAACTCTTTTTTCTTGGTGGATCTAACCTGTTAGAGGCAGATAAGATCCATTGGTCAACTTGCTCTACAAGTCTATCTTTTTTTTTCTTATTTGTCGAGCTGTATACATAATTTTATTTTCTATGCTATCTGTCTCTTTCTGCGCCGTGTTTAGTCGGAGGGAATTTTAAGTACTTTTCCGTGGTACTTTCGCTTTTTATTTTTTATTTTTCATTTTCTGTGCATTCTGCCCCATCTGATTAACCGTATTCGTAGTAACTTTCACATTTATGATTTAACGATCCTGACTCCTGACACAACAGGGTCCACAACTTTTTCACTTATTGCCCGTAACTTCTTTTGCAATTTTCAACATGACCATTATAATTTATAAAATATAAATATAAATGAAGACACGTCCTCTTGTATAAGTACGGCACACTAATTAAAAATTGCAATAAAAATGTTTATAAAATGCTATAATTATATAATAATATTTTATTAGATCTTTTTGTTAATCTTTTTAAGACACTTGTTTGCAATACCTTAAAATATCATACTATTGTTATTTGAATTCAAGTTGGTATTGTCCATGTTTGTTGTTGATGGAATGTTAACAAAAATATTAACTGTAGAAGCCGGTGCAGGGCGTTACACATGGGAGGGATAGTTGTTCTGTTCCGTCTGACACAAACACTTTCTCTTTCTTAGTCAACGCTTTTGTGATGCTGGACTCTGTTGAACGTGAGCCACTAATGTGTTGTGCCCCGTTTGGCTCACAATTTTCTAATTCACACTACTTTCCATCAAAATCAACGTGGTATTATTGAAATTAAAGAATAAATTTGTTTCTCCTTTTGACACTCAAAAATAAAAATGAATTTGAATGAATAAATAATTTTAGAAAGTGGATACCCGTTAATATTTTTTTGGAAACAATTTAACTTAAGTTGATATGGAAGATCGTCTGAAAGATTTTTCATTAGCAATAAATTTGGTTTTTAAATATTACCTAAGTACTCCTATTGTATTCTGTATTTGTTCGTTCTTACTGTCATCATACAGGAGGATTTGGTAATTTGGTGTAGCAGATACAAGTTTGAAACGCAACTCCACATCTCAACCCCAAGAAACGTGATTCTCATGAAGCAAAAGTGGTCTCAATTCTCAAATTATTCAATTCAATCTCCAAGTACCAAGGGTGACAATAAGTGCAAAGAAATAAAAAGAACGTAAAAGCTCTTTGAAAGTCAAAAACATTAATGAATAAAATAAGATGAAATAATTGCATTCATAAATATTTGAATGGCAAAAGCTGAAACTGCTAAGTGCATTATTTGAGAAGTGACTCAATTTGCAGCATTATTTCTTGTGGCGGGGAATGTGCTAAGGATCCATTTTTCTAATATCATTTGTTAATTGGCAGGAACGTATTCCTATTGAGGAAGTGTTCCAGCAATTGAAATGTACCAGAGAAGGATTGTCCTCGGACGAAGGAGCCAATCGGCTTCAAATATTTGGGCCAAACAAGCTAGAGGAGAAAAAGGTTCCTTTCCTTTCATTATGATACATGGGCTAATATATCTCTATGACTTATGATCCAATCATTAAAATGCAAATGCTGATTGGTAAGAATTATAATGATGTAGGAAAGCAAATTTCTCAAGTTTCTCGGGTTCATGTGGAATCCTCTATCATGGGTCATGGAAGCTGCAGCTATTATGGCAATTGCTCTTGCAAATGGGGATGGGAAGCCCCCAGATTGGCAAGATTTTGTGGGTATTATTTGCTTGTTGGTGATCAACTCCACCATCAGTTTCATTGAAGAAAATAATGCTGGTAATGCAGCTGCTGCTCTTATGGCTGGTCTTGCTCCCAAGACAAAGGTAATAAATTGAAGTATAATGAGAGTTCTTACATTTCATTTGTTGAAAAACAAAACTAAAAATGGTTATGAACTATAATCTGGTATTGTTTTACTACAAGGTTATATACTATTTTGAACTGTTTGTGCAATTAGAAGTAACAATTTTAAGCATGTTTTAATGACTGACTCAATTATCATTATTGCAGGTTCTTAGAGATGGTAAGTGGACTGAGGAAGAAGCGGCTATTCTAGTTCCGGGAGACATCATAAGCATCAAACTAGGAGATATCATTCCTGCTGATGCTCGCCTTCTTGAGGGTGATCCTTTGAAGGTTGATCAATCCGCTTTGACTGGAGAGTCACTTCCTGTAACTAGGGGTCCTGGAGAAGAAGTTTTCTCTGGCTCAACTTGTAAACAAGGTGAAATTGAAGCTGTTGTCATTGCAACTGGTGTCCACACATTTTTTGGGAAAGCAGCTCACCTGGTGGATAGTACCAACCAAGTTGGGCATTTCCAGAAAGTGCTTACAGCAATTGGAAACTTCTGTATATGTTCCATTGCAGTTGGTATGTTGGCCGAGATCATAGTCATGTACCCGATTCAGCACCGCAAGTACAGAGATGGAATTGACAACCTTTTGGTCCTCTTGATTGGAGGAATTCCCATTGCAATGCCCACTGTGTTGTCTGTGACAATGGCCATTGGTTCTCATAGGCTCTCTCAGCAGGGTGCTATCACCAAGAGAATGACTGCCATTGAAGAAATGGCTGGTATGGATGTCCTCTGCAGTGACAAGACAGGTACACTCACACTTAACAAGCTAAGTGTTGACAAGAACTTGATTGAGGTCTTCGAAAAGGGTGTGGAAAAGGATCATGTGATCCTTCTTGCTGCAAGGGCTTCCAGGACTGAAAACCAGGATGCAATAGATGCTGCCATTGTTGGAATGCTTGCTGATCCAAAAGAGGTATTAACTTGTCTTCAATTGCATCACTTTCCATACTTCAGCTAATTGTTCAAAAACGTTGATGTGCCTGTTTGTGTTGAACAAATTTATGCTTTGTGTAGGCAAGGGCTGGGGTAAGAGAGGTGCACTTCTTACCATTTAATCCTGTTGACAAGAGAACTGCTTTGACTTACATTGATGCTGATGGAAATTGGCACCGGGCAAGCAAAGGTGCTCCTGAGCAGGTAACCTCGTGACCCAGTTTGTTCAGAATTACTTAGATTTCTGTCTGTTCCTTTGATGCTAATGTGGTTTACTTTGTGAACAGATCATGACCTTGTGTAACCTCAGGGACGATACAAAGAAGAAGGTCCATGCTATTATTGACAAGTTTGCTGAGAGAGGGCTTCGTTCACTTGCTGTAGCTAGACAGGTTTTTACAGCATCTTCACATTTGAAGTTTGTGTTTTGAAACTTTGCATTTCCATTAACTAAGTTCCCTTGGTCTTTCTCCGCTACTTCTGCAGGAAGTTCCTGAGAAAACAAAAGAAAGCGCTGGTGCTCCATGGCAGTTTGTTGGTTTGTTGTCACTGTTTGACCCCCCTAGACATGACAGTGCTGAAACTATTCGTAGAGCTCTGCATCTTGGTGTAAATGTCAAGATGATTACTGGTAAGTAATCTAACTCATTTCCTTAGTTTCTGTTTTTTAAATAGTCTCTTCAATGAAATAGTATTTATTGTCAAGCATGCTCAGCTTAATATCCTGAATTCTGTTCTTCTCTCCAGGTGATCAACTTGCCATAGCTAAGGAGACCGGCCGAAGACTGGGGATGGGAACTAATATGTACCCATCTGCTTCCTTGCTTGGTCAAGACAAAGATGCAAGCATTGCTGCACTTCCAGTAGAAGAGCTGATTGAGAAGGCAGATGGTTTTGCTGGAGTATTTCCAGGTTCACAATCTCTACCAGTTCATGGCAATGATTATTTTTTCTTTCACTTTCTCTCCTTCACCTAAATGTTATTCTTCTGTCCTCATTATCTCCTATTTATACCTGCAGAGCACAAATATGAAATTGTAAAGAAGTTGCAAGAGAGGAAGCACATCTGTGGAATGACTGGAGATGGTGTCAACGACGCTCCGGCTTTGAAAAGGGCTGATATAGGAATCGCTGTTGCTGATGCAACTGATGCTGCAAGAGGTGCTTCCGATATTGTCTTGACAGAACCTGGTTTGAGTGTTATTATTAGTGCAGTCTTAACTAGCAGGGCTATTTTCCAGAGAATGAAAAACTACACGGTTGGTCGCTGTCTTCTTCCTTTATAAACATAATCTCTTGTTTTTAGCCTTTTCTAAATTAACATTGTTCGCTTTGTTTTCTTTGTATTTCAGATATATGCAGTATCTATTACTATCCGTATAGTGGTAAGTGGAAAAGTATGTTATGATTATACGTAATTCATCATGAGAAGGAATGAGTGAATACTCATCAGTTTGGCTTCTCTCATTTTATGAATGCAGTTTGGCTTCATGTTCATAGCACTTATCTGGAAATTTGACTTCTCTCCTTTCATGGTTTTGATCATTGCCATTCTGAATGATGGTAAGGCAAATGCTTTTAGCACATATTCCTCTGAATTATACTCAAGTTCTCTTCATGCCTATGAAATTCTGACACAATAATTTTCATACTATTAGGAACAATCATGACAATTTCAAAGGACAGGGTGAAACCATCTCCCTTGCCTGATAGCTGGAAACTGCAAGAAATATTTGCTACTGGGATTGTACTTGGAAGTTACTTGGCGCTGATGACTGTCATATTCTTCTGGGCAATGAAAGAAACCGATTTCTTCCCCGTAAGAAATATTCAAAGGCATATATTCAAGTCCTTATTTTGTGTCAAATAAATAACGCCACCTTGATTATTTTTGCAGGACAAATTTGGAGTTAGACACTTGACTCATGATGAAATGATGTCTGCTTTGTATTTACAAGTCAGTATAGTCAGTCAGGCTTTGATATTTGTAACCCGTTCTCGAAGCTGGTCCTTTATTGAACGCCCTGGATTGCTGTTAGTTATCGCTTTTGTTATTGCTCAGCTGGTAAGCCTGATTCTCTATTTAATCTCCCTGAATTGTTTGTAGGCATGCAACCAAAATCAGAGAAGGGTGGAACAATATTTTGACAATATGGTCTGTCTTGTTGCAGATTGCTACAATCATAGCAGTGTATGCTGACTGGGGCTTTGCAAAGGTGAAAGGAATTGGTTGGGGTTGGGCAGGAGTCATCTGGCTCTACAGTGTTGTCTTCTATATTCCACTTGATGTCATGAAGTTTGCCACCCGTTACATATTGAGTGGCAAGGCTTGGGTAAACATGCTAGAAAACAAGGTATGTATTTGTTTATTAGCTTTCTCTCTCTAATGTTGAACGTTTTCATGACATTGGTTTGAATTGGCTGTTTCAAAATGTGCCACAGACTGCCTTCACCACCAAGAAAGACTATGGTAAGGAGGAGAGGGAAGCTCAATGGGCTCATGCTCAGAGAACCCTGCATGGACTTCAACCAGCAGAAACTTCTGGAATTTTCAATGAGAAGAACAGTTATAGAGAACTCTCTGAGATTGCTGAGCAGGCCAAGAGAAGAGCTGAAGTTGCAAGGTAAGCAACCACATCATTGAGTCCTTGGACATATGAAATCATAGTTATAGGTATATGAGTAAATAGTCTATTGCTATGTAAAAGGATTTTAAACTATAATATAATCACAAATTGATATGTATGGTAAGTTAGTAGATTTTTATAATAATAATTATTTTAAAAGTTATACCTACCATGATTTCTGATTGATAATATAAAAAAATTTATATTGACAGGGCATAGAAATTAGTCTCTTAAAATATATATTATTCTATATTCTGTCTTTATTATTAATGCATGGAATTTCTTTCTATTGCACCTATGCTTTCAGGCTTCGTGAGCTTCACACACTGAAGGGACATGTTGAGTCTGTGGTGAAGCTGAAAGGTTTGGACATTGATACAATCCAGCAGCACTACACGGTGTGAGAAAACACTGGAAAATTGTAGATAGCAAAAGTGACCAAATTCAGTGGCATGCCTGAAACAAAAAGAGACTAGGATGTCTTTGCCTTTCATATATAGGCCTTACCAATTTGTCTTAGCCCTTACTTTTTCCCTTGTTTTCATATGACTGTGGGTGCTTCCTCATTTGTGTGTTCTCAGTTGTATGCTACATTTAGGTGGCACTGATCATATTGTGTCAATATTGGGATTTTTTAAGGTAGGAGAATACGAGTTTCTCGAAGTTCTTTTCCAGCATCATACAAAATTTAAAACAATGAATTGGTTTCAGTCTATAGGAAACACTCATTAGAAAAAGATATTAATTATACAAGATATTGTTATTGAACGTTCTTACAACACTAATATAAATAATATTTTTTTATAATTAAAAATCATGTTGATGGTAACATAAAAATCACCATGAAATATATGAATAATATTTTCTAATAAAAAACATCATTGGTCAATATTTGTCAAAGAGAATAGGTTGTGCATACCAGTTGTTTATGGAAGTTATCCAATGAAGTTACCGCCCTTAGTGTATTAATAAGTTTAGCATAGTTTTCCTTGTTCGCCAACAAATTCCGAATCAAGTTCTCATTAAACATAGTGACAGTGATTTGCTATTGGGCTACTTGTACAATTAAACAACAATCAAGCCTTCCAGGTAGGCTGTACTTCAAAGTTGTGGGGATGGATTGATAATCATAATAAAAAAACTTATAGGACGGATATCTAAAAGAATTAACTTTTTTTAAAGTTAAGACATTTTATTCGGTTATAGCATCTTCAACGCTGATTGTTTGACAGATTATTTATTTTTAAATACTGTTGCTTAATTATTTTTTTCATTGAAGATATGTCATATTAAGTTGTCATTTAAGGATCGATAACCATAAAAAAAACTTGTAAGGACGGATATCTAAAAGAACTAACTTTTTTCTAAAGTTAAGCCTAGCTTATATAAATAACAATTACTTGAGTAAAAAAAGTATATTTTCTTGTCATTTAAGAATCATTTAAGTAAATAATTTAAGAGTTCCTTAAAATTATACCATTGGAGCAAAATATATGAAATACCAAAATGAGTTGCTTAAATTTTATCCATTGGAGATATTTTTATTCTAAAATATAAAAATCACAAATCCAATTATTGTATATATGTTAAATTTTAGAAAATAGAGAGAGAATGGAGAAAAAAGCAAGAAATTATATTAATACGAAGTATATCAATTATTATATTATTTAATAACTTTTTAATAGAAAATTTTATTTGAAAATTAAGATTGGGTTGAAAGTTCTTATGATATATATATGATAAAATTGATGTAAAATATACTTTTAAATGTAAAAATAAGACATATTGAATTATATAGTGGGTTCAACTTTAATAAAATTTGACATAATTTGATAAAAAAAAAGAAGCAAACGAATGTCCAAAACAATCTTACGTTGAGGAAAGTTTTTGTCTTCTTAAAACAATTACAATGCCAATACACACACGAACAAAAGAAACACTACTACTGGCCGTAAAAAAAAAACACACTACTTTCCCTTAGGACAAAAATGTAACTATACGTCCTTTACAAGTTAACGGAACACACTATTAAGAATTTAAAATTATTACAGTCTTCATCATTATGCTAACAGTCAAATTAACTAACTTTTGGCAAGGTTTAATAAACCACTTAGACACCAGCCAATTCCCTAAAAAATAAATGTGACCCCACTCAGTTGTTGAACTGAATAAATCAAATTGTCAATCACAGAAACAATATGATTCAACTTTTGGTTGAATTTTTCTGTGTACCACATCAATCTCTCCATGTGAAACTATTGATGAACAATTTTGCTTGGTGTTGACATGCAGAATTTTGATATGCATTCAATGAAGCGAAAAAGGATAAGCTTGACCTGTTTGTCCAATTGACTTGTCAATGTGATGAATTGCATTGCGGCTATTTGTGTTTGGTTTAGCTGAACCTGAACATACATATCAACATATGTCTTCTATTTGCTGCCACAATGTTTTCTGTCCAACTTCCACACCTGGCTTAGGAACTTAATTTGCAAAATCTTATTCATCTGCATGGCCTTGCTGCTTCTATATATATATATATATATATATATATATATATATATATTAGTGGTTATATCTACTCCGAAGAATGCATGGGAGCTTCGTGACGTACGAATTGCAAACCCATTCCCCTCTATTTATCATTTTTATGACAATACATTGATCAGACTTCAATGTTTGGAGTCATGACTTTGGTGTGATGCAAATAATGGAGACATGGGTAGAAGTCAATCAACTCATGACTTTAATATACGGTAGCAACTTACCCGTACTACAAAGAATTTTGAAACCAACAAAAGTTGATTTAATTAGTGTATATTTTGGAAAATGTTGGTGTGATCAAAAGTAATTTAACCAACAAATTAATATCATTACTTTTGCGTTAAATTGGTAGATTTGTCTCTGAACGCACACCACAACAAAAACAAAAAAATAAAATAAACATACCCTTAATTTGATATGAGACTTATATTTCACAAAGATGTAAGGGTCGTGCTTGAACAAAATAGTTGGAGGAGTCAAAATAAGATTTCAACAAGATTAAAAAATAACTAAATATGAGTGTAGTCCCTATAAATTTGTGCTTTTGGTGCTTGTTTAGTTTGTACATAGCTCATGATAAATATTTTAGTGTTGAAAATCTTTGATTAAGAGTGAGATTTTAATTTATAAGAATTGATTCTTTATAATTTGATTTTTAGTTTGCATTTTTTATGTTGTTGAAAAATAAAATCTTTAAGTTTATCTATTATCATGTTCATTACATGTTGACATATTGTAATAAGCTAGAGATTTAAAAAAAAAATGAATTTATGAACGCAACATATTAAGGAAAAAACCAACAGGAAAGTATATTTCATAATTAATTTGATATAAAACTCATAAGAGGATATAATTATTTCAATGTATTTATAAAAATAACATAAATTAATAATATAAAAAATTTACCAAAAAATTATATAATTTTTTTGTCCCTTAAAGCTGTGGGCCCTGGGTTATCACCCCTAGGCCCAGGGCCAGCCAGCCTCTATCAACCTTTTTGTTCACCTCTTTTGCTTCTCCTTCATTCCCATTCCAAAGAATTAAAGACTAGAATGCAAGATCTTTTCACCTATTAAGAATTATTATGTTAAGAATCATATTTTTTGTGAGAGTCATAATTATTTTAGAATGTTACGAATGTATTTGATATGGTTAAAATAAACTGAGAAACTTAAGATTCCCTCTGGGACAAAAATCAAAACACTCCCCTTGGTAAAAGGCATAATCAAGAAATGATGAACGTACGTACCCCATGTTACTGGTCTGGTACCATTGTGTGGGGCGTCAATGTAACGCCAATTATCCCACATCACAAGTCGTTCTCACACATCAAAGTTGTTAACTAGCTAACTAGGTGGAGCCATGCCAATTGTTAAATCTGAGATATATTTAAGGACGCACACATGCGGATATTGCCACTTGAACCATCTTCATGTGAATGAAATCATTGCCAAATCAAAACTGACCAGAGCAAACACTATTTTACCTCGTTATGGTCTCTGGAATCGGCTTGTGACAAATACTCGTCATGTCCTTTTCAATCTCCTCCTCCGCCAAAATACCAACATAACGTAGTGTTATTAATAGATAACTATGTCCTCCTCTTAAGTATGTAGTGTGAGAGGTTTGGTTTTTAGATTTGTGTATATAGAAAAAATATTTATTGAGAGAAAATAGTTCTCTAAAAAAAAATCCTTACGTCAAGAAAATTAATGTCTTATTCTAAACTTAAAATATCCTGAATAGAACTAAAAAAATTAATAACAGAAAGGTGGAGTACGTACACACAACTTTGTGATCCAGAATTGAAGGCCGTGGATGAATTGGTGCCTATCGTTTTGAGGGTGATTTAGACAGCAATGCATGATATGGGTTTGTGCTGAGGTAGAACATGCTGTAACTGTTCCCATTAAATATGTCAAACTGTATAGTTTGCACGTGATGCTACTGTTCAACTATACGTCTATAACTCCTAGTATTAGGCTAAAGAACAAAACGCCCCTGTGGTGTCCCTCAAAATCCAACCATATTTTCTGAATCTTTTTATTTGTATCACTAATATTTATACCCGGATAAATTCATTATATTATAGCTAGTGGGAAAATGTTTAAACATTTTTTTAGAACTAATGTATCCTCCACATTAATCAACTTTGTTTTTAATCTATAAGAATCAAACACATGTATATGAACATTTATAATAATTCATGTATCTTATTTAATTAATTGAATTAATTTATTTTAATAATCAATCAATTTTTTGCTTTTAGAATTTATCAGAGAATTTATTTTTAAATTTTGTAAAACAAAAATTAGATTAAAAACTAAACATTTTATAAAATAAAAAACTAAGTAGAAAACACTCAAAATATCATGTACAAAAGAAAAGGTTTCCTAGGAAAAAAAAGTATCAAGCTTCATTCATTTTTTAATTTTAATTATCATAATTAGAATTTTTGACTTTCTGATAAAGTTTGATGTATTTTTACAAATTTTAATCTTTTGGATATACTATAAAACTAATTTTTAATCCAAAATTTAGCAAATCGTAAAGCTTCATCCAAATTTATGATTACATGTAATTTGATTACAAGGCGCAGTTGAATGAGTACTAAAATATTACTATTTCTCCATCCTATTCCTCACAATTCAATTCACATAGACCAATCAATCGGCCTCTGACAAAATTTCACGAACCCTTTAATTGTGTATGACTCGTCAATTCAATTAATGTTAGTGCTTATAATTTCTTTCCCAGCACGGGTAATTGCATGCTTGCTTTTGAACTTTAATTTGGCCCTACCCAACAAAAAAACACACACTTTTATGTCATCCATGCCTCACTGTTTCTGCCTCAGGTGTAGGATGGATATATATTACCAGTAAGTAGTAACAATTATTAACTACGAGAATCGGAAGCGTACCTTACACTAATAATCTGATGAGTTTCTCAGACTCTTCACATGCACACTTGTCCTACAGACTTCAAAGGGTAGTTGGCATTTAGTTTTACTTTAGACTTGGAATCTATCTAGTATGGTATAGGATCCTCTGAAAGCATAAAGGAAAAAATCCGAATTAGCTTTCCTCTTCATCTTCTTATTCTCCTTCTTCTTCTTCCACCTTTTCTCATCTTTAATATATAGTTTTCTTTAATCGTTTTAGTTTCCTCTTAGCTAGGAATAAACAATATATATTTAAATGGGGTAGGATATTCTATCGTAGGACGAGTGATTATATATATTAGTATATAAGCAAGAAGGTCAAGGATTAATATTTTTATCAAGTTATCAAGCTTCCTGAGTACGAACCTTTTTGTTTTCGCTTTTTCTAATGACACTGCATTAATTTTGGCTTTATTATTTACATGAGACACCAAGTTTTATCATTTTGCTTTATAATACAATCATCATGTACAAGGAACTGTTCTGATTTGTTATATTATCATGAGAATAACAAATTAAATTTAACCACACAGTTAAGATTAAAATTGAAGCAAAATAAAATGTTGTGCTAGTAGCATTTGTATATATACATGAATATTGTAGAATGATTTTTTTTTTTTTTTAATTCGTAAGGTTCGGGATTTAAAATAACTCATTCAATCAACCTAGAGAAACTCTCATGATATATTAAAAATTAATTATTATTGGTGTAACACATGAGATGATAAGAGAACAATTGATTCTTGGTTGAAGTGCTTGCATAGGAGTAGTAGGAGAAGGATGAGCTGGTTGATTTGAAATGAGGGGAAAACGGGTTTTAATTTGTAAGTAGGGGAGACCCTGGCTGGAGGAGCAAAGGGAAAAGGGTACCAGTTAAAGAGGTGGAGTCATGTGACGGCATTTATAGTGGGGTTTTCGTGTCTTTGTTTTCTAGTGCACATGGAGAGACTCCGTTCTGTGCAAAGCAAGAACCATGTGAGTCCATGTGCCATTCTAAATAAGTAGACCACTCCCAACATTTTGCACACAAATCCTTCACTACTCTCTCACTTTCTTTCATTCCTCTTGTTCATTTCTGTGCTAGCTAGCTACCTTGCTTCTCCCTTCATTCTTGCTTCCTCTAGTAATCATAATTCAATTTCCTTAATATCACTCCAATTATTTATTTTGTAGCCTTTCCCTATATATCAAGTTACCGAGCCAATAGCTAGCTTCATCAACTTGTTTCAATTGTTCATTTTACCTTCATTCAGCTCTAGCATATACATATAGCTGACAAGAAAGCAACTTTCTTTTGTATCTCTGGTTTACTTTCACCATATATATGTCCTATATATTATTATTACTTTGCTTTGTCTTTGCCCCTTTGTCCTTCAACTTCTTCCACTAACACCAACCATCTTTCTTCTTCATCCTCTTCTCTCTAATCTCTTTTGCTAGTTACATTTTCTTCTTTCTTTAGAGAACAAAAAAGGTTTTTCAATTCTGATTTTGTCACCCTCAATTCTCTTTCTCTGGGTGGCAGCATTGTTGTCCAAATTCATTCGTTGATCAAATGGAAGGGCAAGTAGCTAAACGCAGACGTGTATACTCCGTGGAACCGAACCAAATAGTGCAATCTATATTTACTAGGAATTATTTGAACCATTTGGTTCCAGCGTTGTTGAAGATAAAGGAAAAAAGTTCTGTGGAAGAAGATAGAAGGCATTATGATGATATCAACAATGCTGTCAAGTATGAAGTGGACATGGCAATGGTGTTGTCAGCACAAGGTTTTGCATGGAGTAACGGCCTTAAAGACAAGCTTCAAAGCGATGACGTTCATGTCAATGCAGCTAAAAGCACTAGCTTTCTTGAAAATGATGAGGCTGGTGAAGGTTCATCATCAAAGAATGTTTGTGACAAAAATGAAGTTGTACTCCCAATGGAATATTTCTCTTCAAACCCTAGCTCAAAGTCTAAGTGCAAGGACATGTCAGAAATGAAAAGGGATTTAGCCAGAGAAGATGATGATAAGGAAGATGAGGACATCAGCAACCAGTGGAAGAAGCTGAGAAGGTTGATACCTGGAGGAGAAGAGATGTGTGATGATGAACAAATGGTTTCAGAGCTTGAGAGTTACATAAGCTGTTTGCAAATGCAGGTGAACGCTCTTCAGTTTCTGCTGCCACACACTCGTTAGTTAATTTCTATGTCTAGCATTTCCACAATTAATTGAGCCATAAACTATGTTAAATTCAAGATATATTAGTTATTGAAGAAGCTATATGCATGGTATATTCATTTTTCTGCTCGTTTTTTGAATATGGTACGTTTTTTCATATATTTTTCAAACTGTTCAGGGGAACAAAAAAGGCTTGGATATAATTAAAAAAGGTTCTTTCTCAAATATTATTATACATCTCCAAAGCAATGAAAGATATTTTAGTTTATAAATATTCTCTCCTTAATCGCAATATTCATTATTCACACAAAATGAAGATGGATGGAAATGAAGTTTGGTTAATTCGAGTGTTTTCTTTACTATAGTAATTCAACGGTCGTTTGTCATTTAATTAAACTAATGGCATATAACTTATTCATATTTCATTTGTGCGTTAGATATATATAGTTAACGAGAAAAGGTATTGAAGAGAAATAATGTGAGTCGAATGATATATATATATATATATATATATATATATATATATAAATATAAGAGAGAAGAGAAAAGAAAAAAAAATCATGGATTTATGAATTTGCTAATAAAATTAATATTTATCGATAAAAAGAAAAATGAGTAAAATGTATTGCATTGAATGAACTTGTGATTTGTTTTCCCATTACCACCAATCTGAACACTTGCTTTGGCCATGTTTACGCAATCTACGAAGTGTCCTTTTAGGACCAGCATAGTCATGCATCACTAAGACCTTTGCCAGCAGGTAAAAAATGATGATACAACCTGGCTTACTTTCTCATGAGCTGCTCAAATGATCAACATTTTCTGAAGATCCTTATAAAGGAACAAACACAGATAATTAATACTCAAGTACTAGACAAAATTTTCCATAACGAGCCCGAGGGGCTACACTTTTGGATTTTGGGTTAACGTTTTACAAGTAGACATTTTTAAGTTTTAACCCAAGGGTAAGGGAATCACACATTCGCCCCCACTAAATTTATTACCACTAACATTTTGGATTTCAAACTAGTTGAATAGAAAAGCATCTTTTCAACCAGGAAAAACCAAAATAGTTATAATTCAGCACATAAATCATAAATGTAATTTTAGTTTTTGTTTTTCCCTCCTTCTTTTTCCAACACAAAAAATTGGTATATATCATGGAAAGACATGGATTTTATCAAACAAGGTCTCGTTTGATCGTAAGTTCTATTAATTACATTTGTATCTTTTTCCACCAATTACATTATGTAAATAATATGATAGATGAAAAAAAATAGTCATACAAAATATATATAAAGAGAGAGGAATTCATGCAAATAAGAAAGAAGAAAAAGAAATGTGAGATAAAAAAAGTGAGCTCATAGAAAGAAAAAAAAAAGAAGCTTAAATGTAATTCTTCCCCCATATTTTGTTTAATTTGTAATTTTAGTTCTTACATTTTAAAATTAAGATATTTTATTTTCTTATTTTTAAAAATTTGTAACTTTAGTCTTTTAATTTCAAAATAAAAATTTTAATCCTCCTATTTTTTTATTTATTTTAAAAATACAATTTTGATCAAATTTTTAATTTTTTTCTATGATTTTTTTTGTCTAATTAAACCTTAAACCTATCATATTCATTTAAGATACCATCAAAAAATGAATTAATTTATTACAAAGTAAAAAATAAAAGAAACAACTAGGTAAAATTAAATATTAAACAAAAATTGTAGATATTTTAAAATACAAGAATCAAAATTACGATTTTTTAAAATATGCATAGCAAATGTTTGTATTTTGAAATAAGAGCATTAAAATTATGAATTTTTTAAAATGAAAGAATCAAATATCTTAATTTTAAAATAAAAGGATCAAAATTGAAAAATGAATAAAATAGAAGAATTAAAATTACATTTAAACAATTTTTTTATCCATAAAAGTTAAACACAATTTTTTTTATAATATATATTGTTTAAATGGAGCTATATCACTTGCTATAAAAAAGAGAGTACTCTATAAATTATTGTATAATTTCATGATTGAACTTAATAATAATTTATACGCCTTCTATTTTAAAAAATTAAATTTATAAATGAATAAATTCCCGAATGAAACATAACGTATTGAAGAATGCGGACTAAATTATTGATAGTGACATGAAACTTTTGTGTTACCCAATCATGTCATGGATACGATATATATCTAAGCTCCAATCACATAGTTTGATTTTTGAGGCTTATTCGCCATAGATTGCGACTATCACTCACTTTTCACGATCAAGCACCTCATCCTCATCTTTTTTCCTGCTGTACAGAAGATATCAGCATCAGCCTCCCTCCATAACATCATTTCGAAGCTCCATAATTTTAAGGTCAATCGATCGATGCGTTGGTGCCACATGGATTAGGGTTAGTAGACTATTCTTTTTTTTTTTTTTTATGAAAAAAGGTTGCAAGTGGGCTAAGTTAATGACATTGTCCAAAATGAAGTAAACTGTAAGCCCATCACATAATCGTAACCCACTGCAAATCGATAAAGATCAATTTTAAAATGCCAGAAAATAACAAGGCCAGGCATCAATCAAAATTAATTTGGTTCACCAAAATAAAATGACATGAAGTTTGATTTAACTTAACTTTATAAACTTAAATTTTATTAAAACTAAATTTGTTAATTAATGTAACTTGAGCTTTTTATGTTTAAGTGAAAGTCACATTCAATTCAACTCAATTGAAAAAATGTTTTGCCAAACTTTTTTGGTTCTACTAAGGATTTTTTTTTTTTTTTTTGTTGCCAAAATTAATCACTAACAAAAGGATATATATTCTACATCAATCAAAGTTATTTAAAATTATACAATTAATTCAAGGTACAGTGCATCTAATTTCTTACTATTTTCTGTATGTATTAGAGTACGGTGTTTTGAGGGTCAAGTTTCTTAATTTTTCTTAAATTAAAAATATTAATCGGGATTCTCTGAAATTATTATGTATTATTAGTTACAGGCCCGTCTTGATTTAAACTTTAAAATGATCAATCATTATTTCATTTTTCTTATAAATGAATATTTGAATGTAGAAAAACTACAGTTTGATTAATTATCGCTGAAGAAACCAAGATTAAATTAAGTTAACAATGATATGATATATGATAGTAGAATATATATCCTTTTGTTGAATTTTTATTTGAAACAGTGATATATGTTGAATAATACTCCGCGTGGCATATGGAGAACCACGAAAAAGGATGAGCGTTGATATATGAAAGTAAAAGATGAGAAGAGAGGTTGGTCGGAGAACAAAATCTTTGTTGATTCCAGAAATGTGTAGCATTAGCATTAGCATTAGCATAGCTTCATCACACCAAAGCTTTCTCACCAACGTCCTTATTCCACTAATCCACAACCCAAAGTTCAGGACCACTAGGATTAGTATTGTTTCTTGTAGTTCCCCACAACAATCTCCAAGGTATCAATACTCTTTATCTGCAAACAAACAATTAATGAATTAATTGATTTCATGACTTTGCTGATCGATGTGTATGTTGTGTTTTTACCATGCAGGAAGAAGAATAATGAGAACAAGTTGGCAAAGTTAGCAATGGTTGCAGTTGCTGCTGGGGTGTTAACACTTGGGTCAGTTCATGATGCATCAGCTGCCAAGTCTGGTGGTAGAATTGGTGGCCAGGCCTTCAAGTCAGCAGCTCCACGCTCCGCACCAAGAATCAACAATTCCAGGTTAGGATCAATTAATAAATGCTCTTATATATGTAAATTGACTTTACTTGTGCTTCATCTTTCACCCTGTCTTTTTACTTTATTATTATCATATTCCTATAACTTAGCCTGAAATTATTAATTGTCATTCAAATAGATAAACAGTACGTGAGATAGATAACATATAATCATACACGATGCACATGCGCTGTTAACTCTTTGGCGTTTAAATTATGGAACTGTACCCGCGGGTTTCCCCTCCTTTTTGCCTTGTAATATATGTTCAAATAGTACAAGTAGTAGATTAAGGTCTTGTTTTGATAAACTTCTCCATAAACATTAATATCATTTGAGGGCTTCCACATAAAAATACAAAAAAGTCTGTTGTTCTGCTAAAAGTAGATAGAATCTAATCTATTCTATTTAACTATGGTTGATATGTGATATTCATATCCTGGAGTATCGCCAGAGATCATGCATATTGAAAGAAATGAAATGTCTTTTATAATTGGATGGATCATATGAACATATAACATATATATCACATGACTTAACTTGGGAATCTTGTTTCTGAATTTTATGACAATTAACAGGACCAATATCTATATCAATCCTCGAGTGGCACCTCCGCTTGTTGGTGGCTATGGCTATGGTTATGGTGGCTGGGGGTGGTCTCCATTTTCATTCTTTGCACCAGGTCCCAGTGTAGCTGTAGGCGTTGGAGGTGGATTTGACACTATTCTTCTGTTTATGTTTCTTGGTGCTGCTGCTGCAGTTGTGAGGAGATTCTTTGGGTCAAGAAATGAAAATGATGACTACTAGCAGTATAAAAGGCTTTTTAAAGAGAGTGTTATTTTGATGTATAGAAGAATGGAAGAGTGGCCAATTAATTACTTTGATGTATTTTGAGATATTATACTTGAAAACCAAAGCAATAGTGTGCTTTCTGATGCACTGGTTTACAATTTACATGCTTGTTCTACAGGATGTAATGAAGCAATAGAGATACATTGTACTCGTTCAGGGAAGTTCCCAATATTTTCACTAATTTAAAAATAATCAAGAAAAGCATATGGTTTTAGAAATTCAAATTCACAGCATTTTAAGGTCGGGACATTGGAAACAAGTTAAATAGATGAGTCAAACAATGCTTTGTCATTAGTCATTACTACTATAATTATCCCAATTATTGATTAGCAACAACTATAACAATTAAGTTTAAATATAAAATGCTGTAATCTTTTTGTTACAGCCTTTTTTTTAAGGTACAAATGCTCTAGTCTCTTATGCATTGTTAAGGTATTCATAGTCATATTTCCAATAACTTTCAGCTCTGGGTTGCAGAGCATAACATGTAGTATATCACTTGTAAATACGTGTTGAATGTTTAAACATTTTGAAAAGGCCACGCCTATTATACTACCTATTATAAATTTGACGCATAAAGGTAGTTGTAAATTTCTGATTTAACTAAACTATTTCATAAATAAGTAGTTAAAAACAAAAAGGCGTAATAAATTATAGAAGCAAAATTATCAAACACATGGATTAGATAACATGAGATTATTTCAATTTAATCAATAATTTTGAGTTTATGCTCTAAATATGTAGTTATATTAAATACTCAGAATTGGAATTTTACTTCCCATAATTATTTGTCTGATTATATTTATCGTAGAAAATATAATGTGTTGAGGCATTGGGCTGAGCGGTTGAGCTTTGATGGTATTAGGCTCATGATAACTTCTTTGGGCCATTTCCCTCGACTTATTCTGCTCTTGCTTTCCTGTTGCTATACAAACCATGCCGGTCATTATGAATTTATGATGAAAGATAAAATATAACATCTTTAGTGGTAGATCTTAAATTGAGATTTTAGATTATTTTTTGGTGGATCTTATAGTACCACATAGGATAAAGATCTCTCAAGATCTTTCTAATTTTTTCCTTTAATGAAAGATCTCAATTTGAGATCTTAAGGAGAAAGAAAGAGAGAGAAAATTTATTCTTTTTTGAACAATGTGCAGATCTTGACGAATCTTATACAAGAACTCATTTTCTATGTTGGAGATCTCTCCACTTTCTTTATTAGGAGATTTAATGAAAATCAGATCTTGAACTTAAGATCTTTGTTCAAAATCTAGCACTAAAAATGCTCTGCATGAATTATTATGAATCTGATACTGTGAGTACTGTGCACTGAAAACAAAAACAAAGATAGTAATAATAATAGTGCATGACGTAATTAAAGTCCAATAGTTAAAATGGCAGTTGAAGTGATAAAACTGAATTTTAGTACATACTACTCCTATTTCTTACCGTGTCTTTTAAAGAAGTTTTTTATAATTGATTTTAATTTTTCTTACAACATAAACTCTTATAAATATTTGAAACAATTTATAAAAGGATGTGTCTATAGACTATAAGTTGTATTAGTCTTATTACAGCAAGTTATAAGTTTTCCATGGTACTAATATATATATATATATATATATATATATTAAATTTTAATAATATAAACGTGAAATTAGAAGTTGTGATTCAATAGACTCTTAATGATATAGAATAAGAGGGATGTGGAGCACTCAGCCATTCCCTCACGCACTGGGGTTTGCCACAACAACCAACCAACCAAGTGAGTGATGATTTACATCAAAATCAAATTCTAGTGCACTCTCTCTGAAGCACAATTACTGGCCTACCCTCCACTCTTTATTCTACTTTCTCACTTTTCATTTCACATTTACAATTTGGTACTGTTTCACGCTGTCTTTTCAAAAGAAATTAAATAATAATATTTTTAATTAAAATATATATTGAAAAAAGTTAAAGTAATTAGATAAGCTTTTGAAAAAAGAAAGTAAGAAATTGTATCATAAAATAATTTTTGAAAAATTGATCTAAATGTGTACACATGTGCACTGGATAATCTAAGGGAAGAACACTTCTAACAGATATCTTTTTGATCGAGGAAAAACAATCCTATCCTATGCGATCAAAAGAAAATCTTTTTCCTCCTTTTCGTCTTTATTTTCAAGGTCGTTCCTTTTCATCTAAACTAAATTAAAAACAAATATAGCACATGTTTTTTTTTCTTCCTAATATTGTAGGAAGAGTAAACAGTATTTGTATTCGCAGGGTATATGAGTAGAAATAAAAATTTCTAACATAATTAGACATATTAAAATAGAGAAAGCATAATAATTTTGGCAGCAATCATTGAAGGGGATTAAAATACGTACTAAGGATGACAAAAAAATTATAATAATCAATAAGCACTAGAATAACGTGGGAACGAGGATACTATTGATAATGAAGAGAGGGCATTGGGTCCATAAAAGAGATAAGCCTTCATCATAAATTGGGAAGATTCCCTTTGATTTATTTTTTTTGGTGAATTCCTTTTGATCTTTAAATATCCATTTCATGTTTTATTTTTATCTTATTGGTCGGGAAGTCTCTCTCACACACACACAATTAATGCTGAGAATCTGATACATTGAATGTGCGAACTGAATTGGATTCGGTCTTTTCTTTGCCTCCTCAGTTTTTGAGAAAGAATAATTCTAAAACCTTTTCTTTCCTACACAGTATTTTCCTATTATTTTTTTACTTGTTAATGTTTTGTGTTTCTAATATGCTATTAAATATATTTATTTTTTTATTTAATATTATTATAAAATATTAAAAACATATATAAAGATATAATATCACTCTTTTGAAAACCATGTTTTGTTTATCGATTTTATTAACATAAGTTTTATATGGATTAATTTTAGAGATTTTTTTTACAATGTTAAGGTTAAAACCTAAGATCTTATGTAAACAAACTAAACCCTTCATCACTAGGTCATTCCTAATGGATTCTGAGTTAATTGATTTATTTTAGAGTTTTTTCATTAGTATTTTTTTATTATTAAAAGTTACATAAAAAATCATTAGAAATAAAAATAAATTAATATAAACATTTTTTAATCCTTTAATTAATATTTTAAAA
>PYAF01004358.1:110936-137693 GCA_007407185.1 Glycine tomentella | reverse complement strand
ATGTAGAAAAAGAAAGGACAACCATTGAAGTGTTAAAAGGCAAACAAAATTAAAAAAATATTTGTATATAATTTGAATGTATTTTTAATAAAAAATTTAATTTATTAATATTTAAACTTAAATGTTTTAATATTCTTGAAAAAGTGACGAGATTATTTTTTTCATATTTAGATTTAGTAGAAAAGATTAAAAATATTATTTGAGAATGAAATATTACTACTAGTGCTAATTTATAAATAAGTGAGAATAAAACTTTCTTATCACGTTTATAAGCAGGAATAAAACTTTCCTGTGATAATTGAGTGTAAAATTACTAAACTTTTTAACTATTTGAAACGGTAAATATATTTTTAGCAGATAAGACATGTCTGAATTTTTTAGATTTTAAGCAAATTTATGTGTGAGGTTTGATTGAACAAATTTTGGGAATATAATTAACACCTGTGTTCTAAACCAACTTTGCAACATACTGTATATGAAAGAGACAAAATTTATCCTTACAATAATTTTTTTATAATTATTGAAAATATATACTAATCATAATAATTAAATAAAAATTGAAATGACATAAATTGGTAAAACATAATTTAAATTTTAAGTTTTTTTTTGTTTTAAGATTTTTGCTTTATTATTTTTATGTATTATTTAAATTAAAATAAGTCAATAACTTAATTTATATTTTATTTAAAATTATAAATAAATAGATCATTTTTTGTTAAAAAAAAGGTGGGACAAGTTCTCCTTGAGTTTCTGTGAACAACAAGCAGATTGAGTTTAATTTTAACGTCATCTCTTATAAACCCGATCCCAAGTGTCTTACTTTTGACGGAGTAAGAAAAAAAAATCATAAAAGAATAACAAATCTAAAATTTTAAATCATAAATAAATAATTTAAAGATGCACATCACTTTATTTTATTATTTTTTGGGTATAGATAGACTATATTTTTTAATTAGTAGTTGTAAAACAATAGGTATGGTAGCAATAAAAGGGATCAAACTCAAGTCTTCTAGCAATAAATTAAAATAGATCCATCATCGATGAACTAATCATATTGTGTGCATAAATGTGGCATGTCTTTATTTAACCACTATTATATGAGATTAAATGATTAATAAAGTAGTCATGATGCGTATCGGATTCATCAATATGAAGCAATGAGCTCCTTTGGCCTTAATCAATTAATGAAAAGGAAATCAGACTTTAACCTAACATGCTTGAATGAAAAAGTTCAATCTAGAGTCAATTGCTTCCTAAATCAGCAAACTAAAGGCCTATTAGTGAAGCCCCCCTGGAAAAAATAACTAATCAACAACTGATCCCAAAACAGATTAAATCACAAAGTAACCATTAGATTCTCTCCAATCGATGGAACTTAGAAACAACATGATAAGAGTACTAAGAACCATTTTGCATGGTTGGGTGACTTACAAGTGTCACCACCGTACCTCTTGGACCCCATATATCATACAACATTTTCTGGCCATACCTTATCACAAACCATGTGTGTGAATGTGACATTCTTATGAATCTATGGATCATGACGGCACTTAATGTGCAGCCATTTGTTGAAACTCAAGTAACTAATTTGAAGTGACCAATTATATTTAAGCTTGTTTTTTTAAACTATGGGGTCCACCTATTGCATCCGTCCTGAGAATGAAATTATGCTCGAGATTGAGATCCTATTAAAGATTATTATCTTGGGATAGTGTGCACCTTTAGCTAGATTAGTTAATTAATGTAATTTTTTTTTAACCATGTTCTTCTATAGAAGTGAGAAATTAAATTAAATTTATACATGCATATTGGGATGGGGGACAAATACAAGGCAGACAAGGACCCCAATAGTTAATTGTTATTTATGTATAGAAATTGACAAGACTTAAAGCTATTCAGAATCATGAACTAATACAGATAGAAGCCAAGAAAAGAAAAATAAGAGAACAAAACAGCAATTTGGTGATGAGAAGGCTTGTGCGACAAGAGACTGTACACTTATTTGGATTTATCTTGAGAAAGGAATCTATTATGGGTTTGTATATGATCATGATTGATGAGATAACTATTTTTTTTTTAATAAATAAAAGAAGTGTGAGTACAATTATTATTAACTAGCAATATTGTTGAGAGTTGTTATACTCCATATAGAATTAAATGTGTTTGATCCTCAGTAGCTGTCCTGTCTCAACATTAAACAATAGCAAGATATCTACTAGTGTCACATTTACATCCAATTATTATAAAAGGTTAAAAAATACTTTGATGCATCTTGCATCTCATAATGGTCAATTTATATAATTCTGTCATTGGTCAATGAATTGCTACAATAAAGTAAGTGACACTTGCGGGGAGAATCCAAATCCAGAATTGAAGTGAAAATAAAAGACATGTGGATAAGTGTGGTGGTGGGTCTACATTTATTACGACTTGTGCGTTGGTGGGGCTACAACGCGTGCTTTCCTTTGATCCAATTTGAAGAACCTAGCTATTGCAAGTTGAAATCTAGGACTCTTCTTTAATCATGCATTGATCGAATATGAGTTTATCTTCTAACACCAAAACCGGGTGTTTTACTTGGAAGTTAGTAAAATAAAGGGGGAAAAGGTGGTTTAGGTTATTTATGGGTAGGTCAGGTGTTATTCAACGAAAACATCCGAAAAGGAGTTCGGTGTAGGAATAAATTAAGTTTGGTGATTCACACAAACGTCATGTGTTGTGTGATATGATTTTCTGAATTTCTGACCCCAAAAAAATGAAAAATCAAAAAAGAAAACATAAGACCTAACCAAGCAACCAATAGCCTGTTTGTATACGCAGGAATTATAGGAAACTAGGTTTTTATTTAGTTATTTATTTTTAATACATCTCTGATACTATTATTTTTGATAAAAACTATTGTTAATTTCTTAATCAATGCTTAAGACACTGATAAGTAATATCCCTGATCTGAGATATCTAGGAGACCTTTTTTTTATTTTTTTTACTTCGAGTCATTTTATATATATATATATATATATATATATTTAAAAATACAAATTAAAGGAAATAACTTTTCTTTATTGTTGTATGTTGACGTTGACAAAATATTTTTCCAAAACAAAAAATCCGTTTAAGTCAAGCTGGATATAAAACTCATCTTTGATTCTGACAACTTTTGATGTCCACCACCAGTTGGTGTCTGGTAGGCAGATCTTTCTCTCTTGGTGTACAGAGAATAATATTAATAACGGGTATTTTTAATAGAAACCGGACAATATAATCACATAGCTAGGTAACAATGTAACATCATTCTCCAAGAAAATCAATCGATAGTCATCTCTCTCTCATATTTTAGTTTGGGCGTCACATAGAATACATAAGATATTTTGAACTTATTAATTTTCGTTCTAAATTTCTAATAATTATATATATATATATATATATATCATAATTTCCTTAAAAAAATTACATTATAAGTACGTATTGGTACAGATTAGCAGGAAAAAACTTATAAATTAAAACTATGCGGTTTCTATATATAAATTGTTGTAGGTAGCTCACATAATATAAAGTTGAGAAGACATAGAAAGAGTAGTGGTAACTCAATGGATATTTAGTAATACATGTTAAATTTATAACAAAAAAATATGAGTTCAAATATATTCTTGGGGCGATTAACATAAAAAAAAATAGTGGTCGTTTATCTTCAGCAAAGGTTTTCGCGATTATGATTTTTGCAACAATAAGATTTTTAAAGTATTGGTGATTACAATTATAGGTACTTTAACTCTTATTTGTAATTTTTCACAGTATCAAAGAATACAGGAAACTGTGACTGACCGCAATCTCCTCCCCCAGACAAGATCGATATGGGATATATGAATCATAGTATATTAATTCAAGCCACACCTTATCATGCGTGTTCTTTATCTACTTGCCTAACCAATTTTAGCATTTATGGCTACACTAATTAAAAACTAGAGAGAATCAATTCAGACAGAAACGTAACAAATAAGAGACAAAGACAAGCATCCCCACATATACGTATACGATGAAAGGAGATTTTAAGTAGCAAAATCTATGCATTGCTTAATAATGTATGTTCAGAATAATGATTTAGACAAACATACACGTTTGTACGTGGTTTTGATATTTTCGGATCAGAATTTTGAAGGCTAGGTAGGAAGCTTGTAAAGTTTAAGTGTGTATATGGTATTTCTTGCCCAACAGCTTTTGGGAGGAAAGTGATGGGTCATACATCTCTTTTCTCGGTCTTAATTTCCTATGTTTGATTTTAATTATTACCCACAGATTATTAAGAGTATCTTTAGTGGTAGATCTTAAATTGAGATCTTAGACTACTTTTTGATAGACCTCATAATGCCAAATAGGATTAAAGATCTCTTAAGATCTCTTTCATTTTTTCTTTAATAGTTGATCTCATTTTGAGATCTTAAGAAGAGAGAAAAATGAAGAAATTTTATTCTTTTTTGAACAATGTGCAGATCTTAAGAGATCTTCCACAAGAACTCATCCTCTAAAGTGGAGATCTCTTTAACTCTTTTATTGGAATATCTAATGAAAATCACATCTTAAGCTTAAGATCTTGCACTAAAGATGCCCTAACAAAATTTGACGATCAGATCAGATCAAATTAGATCATTCATTAATGTTTATTAATAACACGAACACTAGCTAAAAGAATTAAAAAGTGACAATAAATACATAGAGTCATTAGATACTGTTAAAATTGATATTTTAAAATTATATGATTACTTGATCTAATAATAAATATATTCAGGGTTGTTAGATATGATAATATATAGTTCTTTTTTGTCAAAAGATCCACTGTTTTAACAAGAAATTAATAACTAATTAATCTTTAAATTGTAGGACAACTACAGAAGAGGGGACATCCATTGAATGCATTATTACACCACTTTCTGTTTTACAATACATTATGCATCCTTTTTCAAGATATTATACAATATCGTTATGACCAGACACATAAAAGTTATCAATAACTTTTCAATTTTCAACCAAGGTATTATTTCTTGCTTTATTCTTTAAGAAGGAGGAGGGAAAACAAAATGAGTGGAATTCACTTAAGCTTTTATATGTATTATAGAAAATAAAACCGCTTTTTCCAAAAGAGCTGCATCTGAATTGCTTCTAGTTATAAAAAAAACTGAGCTTTTACATATGGATCTGGCTCGCAATATAGAAAGGTAATTTTTCCATAGAGCGAGCCCTGATAAAGTAATAAAAGTGTGTATTCATGACTTGTTGATCATGAGTTCGAATCCGAAAATAGTTTTTTTTTATAAGCAAAGATAAAATTACTTACAATATTCCTCTTCCTTATCTTTATATAAAAGGAAACCTCCGAACAATGGAATACATAATTTTTTTAGTTTTTTTTGTCTAGACTGAGAATGAATAGTGACATAACGGTAAAGTTATATTTTGATGATTTGTTAATCATGAATTTAAATTCAAAAACAACCTCTTTTTTTTTTCCCAAACTTTGATATATAGAAAATTTCATTAAACTTTGGTTAATTTGACCTAAGTTGGAGAGTTTATTAAAGGAAAAAAACTCATCTATTTTTGCCACCCAGAGAAATCATACTTGAAGAGAATTAAACACCTTACCACTTGGACTAATAATCAGTCCAGACTAAAAAAATGTTGAGAATTTTACCCGGGCAGAGAAGAAAAATATGCATAATTAATATTGCTAGATCTTCTCAATCGAATTGCGTAAAAAAAAAATAAATCTGCTCAATAGAATTAGAATTTACGATTATTTGTATTACCCTTCAATGTATAGGCATATAATGTCAAATTCTTATTACCAAAAAAAAACAAAAAAATTCAAATCCCAAGCCTATGAAATTAATTTACTGCTGCCAAAAGAAAATTCATCATAATTAAGTAACCCAACAACACCTGCTGAAATTGGTTTCTGCTGAAATCCCTAACACAACAGATGATTGTTCAGCGTGTACGGAAAGAATAATCAAATCACAATAGTTGAATTTTCAAAAATCAAGAAAGTTTAAATAGAGAGGAATTGTGGTTGCATAGTAAAGAAGCACTAACTTTCATTGCTCATGCATATCTTGATTAATCCCTGTGCAAGACCTTGTCTGGAATATCTTGTTCACTGGCCTACATTGGCTCATGTTGAGTGTCATTTGTTTTTATTATTATACATCTTTGTGGTCCCCTCTCTTCTATATATCCTTTCCCACATTACATTAAAGCAACAATATAATATATCCACTACAGTAAATGTTATTATAGAAATACAAAATATATCCATATTCTAATATGAATATGTATACTTCTCTCTCTCTCTTTCTAAATATCACATAGTCACTCATACAGAAACAGACACATTGCTACTCCAGCTTTTCTCTTGCCTCCTACCTTCACAGCCTGTCAAGCCTGAATTATTAAACTCATGATTACAGTTTTAAATTTGAGCTGGTTATTGCTTTGTTGTTTCTTTGTAAAGGGTTGAATGGTTCTCATCATGTGCCAAGAGATCATTTGCTGCTGTCAATGAGCTTTCTCCATCCGGATTCTCCAGGTGGTGTGGTGCACTCTTTGGATTGATCCGTCATTTTTGCCTTGTCAAGGAGACTCATGAGATGAGACAATTAATTGTCCCTTTGTAATGTTGGAATTGGTCTTATTATTTGTAAGCCTCATTTATATATGGGTATAAATGCTGGCATGAGGGAACAAGATGTTCAATGACCTTCATCACAGAAAGCTGCTATTTTGCCACTTCTTATTACAGGTATTAATTATACAGCATCCCCATAAATATGTTTCCACTAACTTCAATTAGGCACCAAATTGATCCTAACGAGTTTAGTTTTATTTTTCTTGATGTGTGGTCTCCAAATATGGTTTGAGAAGGTGTTTTGTTACAGTTCTGAGATTCAATGAGAATTTATTTCATCACGTTGAAGGTCTTTTTATTTATTTATTATTTATTGTTAGTTTTATTAATTGTCATGGAAGTGATGATACCAATTATCCATCCATGGTGATACATCAAAAGTTTCAAGAGTAACATAAAAATAAAAATAAGTTGACTTGCACATGTCCTTCCTTGGCATGTAAACTCCTAGTGTCTGTGTGATGATGCGTGTGATCTTTTAATTTTATTGAATTCTTTCTAGTCCCTATTTAATTACTTTAGGTTCACTGTGTATAAAGTTTGGTTGTTCTATTTAGAATTAGAATAGCTAAAAAAAGAGGGTAGCTTTAAGAGAAACAAGGATAAGTGGACACTTTTGTGATGGGAGCAGGGGATGAAGACCACTGTTATGGGGCTATAATATATGGCTAGTGCTGCTTACATCATTCAATCACAGACCCACATATTAGTTGGTTCCACTGTAGCCTTGTTCATGTTACACGCTGCATCAGTGTCCCAGCAATGTTTGATTGCACGTTTGAACATTTCAATGCATAATTCTCTTCTCTTGGTCCCCTCTCTCTCTCTCTCCACTTTTGGTTACTAAAGTGAGAGTCCCTATTTTGACAAATTATCTCACAACGTAAACTAGAATCTTTCTTTCCTATATATTGCCTGCATCTGTGCACCAAAAAGGGCAGTGACAGAATCTTGCAGGATAATGTCAGCTTATCATGACTGACTGATCCTGTTGAATTTTCATTCAATTTTCTTGCCATGTGTCAGGTATGGTTACCTACAAATTTGGGTTTCAACAAGTGCAAAATTTCTGAGTTTACAGTTTCTGTCAATCTTTTGTTGTTTAGATATTAAATTAAATGAATATCCTCCAACCTTGGCCTAATTCAATTTTGTCCCCCACCTTCACATTTTAGCTAGAGAGATCATAACTGCATTTGTTAGCCTTAAAAACAGAGAAAGGAACAACACATGTTTTATTCATTACTACTTCTCTCAAGGACTTGCTCAATAAAAAAGAAAATTTCTAGTTGTTGACTTGAGGCATTACTATACACCAACAAGTTGTGATTTGATAGCTAGAAAAAAAAATCTGAAAAAAATAAGCCTGCTTCTTTTTTTCTTTTTGTCAGGCATGGGAACCAAAATTGAATATTCCATAAATCTTCTAGCAACCTTAGTAGACAGCAACAACTTAGCAGTGGGTGGAGTGGATGTCTGGGAGCATTTGCAGAACAAGCATCAAAGGACTGGAATCAATAAATTGCAAGGTCCCATGGATAGGATGCTTGACAGAAACAATGTAGAATCCATCAAAAAGACAATGCAGATGCAAGAGGACATCTTCAAACACCAGGTATCCTCAACATGTGGTATGATTGAACTTTTCACCTTAATAATACAAAGAAAAATCCATGTTACCATAAATGTTGCATTACTTGAAAACCATAGTCATATGGTCAATCAAGTGTATTAGGCTTGAATTCATGAGCATTACAGATTGAAGGAGGAGCTTTCCATTTCTGTGGCCTTTCTTTATCTTTATCTTTGGAGGCTGCCACACTCCATTTTGTGTGAAAAATGAAAATACAAATCCTAATGCTTTGAAACTGAACATAATAATATCAAAATCAATGTATGATGACGAAGTCCATCCATGACATCTTATCCAAGGCCAAATTTTCTTCACTCTATGAACTTCATTAATTATTTATTATCATTCCAAGCAGTCACCATATGTGAAATAATAGTGTCAACCCTGTTAAAGGGACATGATGTTCAGGAACAAAATTTTATTATCTTTTAAAAGTTGGCAATTATGAGAATTTGGAATTTGCAGGTAAGAGAACTACACCGTGTATACACTGTGCAAAAGATGCTGATGGATGATCTCAAAAACGAAATTAGACAACAGAAAATTTGGAACCACATGAATGACATAAATGTAAGCCATCCACATTCCATTAAGCAGCAACATCAAACAACACAGATTTCACACCAGCCTGGTTTCCATGTTCAGAATTTGAGAGGAGGAAGAGGTTTTGATCTTGAAAGGCCTGCTGCTGAGGAAGACATTTTTACTCAAGCGCGTGGCTTCGATGAAGGTGAGGCAGGGCCTAGCTCCCACACTGCACTTCAGAATTGTAAAACAAGTACTAGTGGATATGATGAAGAAATGGAAGTGGATTTGACACTAAGTATAGGAGGTAGCCAAGTTAAGAAGAACTCTCACTTACCACAATTAGCATGCTCAAACTCAACCAATAATAGGGAAACCAGAAAGCTGAATTCGCCTGCCTCCTTCAAATCAGATAGAACAGGAGAATGCAATGACCCCACAACCCCAATGAGTAGCTCCACTGTGACATTTACTCAGCAAAGAAAGGGGACACATTGGCTTTCTCAAGGTCTAAAGCTTAAATAGCACTATAATAACTTGTTTGTATCCTTTCAAGTCTACATGGACCCCCGAATTTGTGTGGTTCATGCATTCAGATTCCTAGATTACTTTCTACTTTATTCCAATATTAATAAACGGATAGCTTATACACCTACTTTTGAGTGCCTTCTCTGTGTATATATATAATATCTAATTTGCAGTGCTTCTAAAACTATTTTTCGTGTCCAACATGTTATTTTCTAACCTGATAATGTTATTGTAAATGTTGAACTTTATACTACTGGATGCCTTGAGTATTTAAGTATACAAGAAAGTCTATTCTCAAAAAGATTACTAAACTCAAAAAAGGATACAATTCTTATTTTGTAAATGATACGTATCGTCACCAAATAGGCTAGGAGCATCACATGGCAACATCTCATGATAAATGGCTATGATTCTGTCACTTGCAAACAGAACAGTCACCACATGCAGGTGGATTCATGATTTTGTCAGCTCAGAAGTTGTATCTTCTGAAGGATAGTGTGATTCTTATGTCTGTCAGTTCTAAATTCTCTTAATAGTTGTTTGAGCTAAGTATTAAACATAAAAAATTTTTATTTTTTATTTTGTATATGGATAAGTAGCATGATACCAAAAAATCTCAAAATTTATTGTCGTACAAATATAACACAACTAGGTGGTGAAACTTTTTGTTAGAAATTCAAGAGTAAGTTTCGCATGATGATATAAATAAGTTTCACAAAGAAAACAAAGTGAGGAATTTATAAGTGAAATGAAACATAATTTAACAGTTTTAAGGTTTTAAGTTGGGACGTGAGGTCAAATCCAATTTTGGGAAGATTGAGTCACTCTTTGAACTCACGGTGGAAATATAAATTATTGGAAACTCGAAAATAAGGCTGGGAATTCAATTTTGTAAGTGAAAATTATTAAAAATTTAAGCGTTAATACCAATTAAATCTGTGAGCAAATAAGCTTAATTTATTTGACACAGGGTCTAAGATCCAACGTTTTGATTTCTCTACAACAGTGTTCAACCAATCAAAATGATCTAGTTTTTTTGTAGTTTTAATTAGAATAATAAAAGGACCTCTAATTTTTTAGAGTATATTTTTTAAAGAGAAAATAGAAACAATCTTTCTTTCTATGCATTTATGCCCAAAGGTTAAATAATTTTGTGACGCTTAAATGAATGCACATAGGAAGTGGGTAGACCAACGGGATTGAGTCTAACAAAATGGATTAGTCACTCGAATTAAAATTTGAATTTTCGTTGAAAGAAGTATTCATATTTAATAGTCGATTATGTATCAAATAATGACTGCTTCCTAGGAGGAGGAGACTTGAGAAAAAGAAGGAGGAAGTGGATAGGTTCTAGTCTTCAACGTGTATGGGCCCTTCACATCACACGGTCCATGCAATGAATTTGAGGGTTTTTCTTTCTGCACTCAATACATTTCTTTCTGCATCCAAAAAAAAAAAATCAAAAATAGCCTTCCATTAGGGTCTAACTGATTGCATGCAGGTCTCGAATATGCGATCTTCGTGATATTAACACGACGCTCAAACTAACTAAATTAATAGACCAATTATATTAAAAAATAATTAATATTTTTATATATAATATTAAATTTCTAATGTATATTTAATACAAATATAAGTTTACATAATAAATTTTGTAAGAATTAATTTTGATCTAATAATGCATTTTTTTACATATATAAATTTTAAATAAAAATCATAGGTTTAAATAAAAATCATAGGTTTAATAAAATTTATAAACCTATGATTTTTATTTAAAATTTATATATGTAAAAAAATGCATTATTAGATCAAAATTAATTGTTATAAAATTTATTATGTAAACTTATATGTGCATTAAATATACATTAGAAATTTTAGTGTTATGTATAATTACCTTAATTATTTTTAACATAATTGACCTATTAGTTCAGTTGGTTAGAACATTATACTAATAACGTGAAGGTTGTACACGACAGATATGAGACTCAGATTTTAGGTTTTATTATGTTTTTTAGTCTCTCTGAGCAACTTTTATGTTTTATTTTATCATGTTTTTCTTTAGGATCCTGTTATTTTTATTATGTTTTTGGCTCGGTTTAGAGTATAGAAACTCTTACAAAGGTACTTTTGCCACTCTTATAACTTGATACTAGGGTTAGAGTTTAGCTTTCTTTTCTTTTGTATTTTCATAGTCCAAGGTTAGTCGAGGATATGTTCTTCAAGGTTCGTGAGATCTAAATGTTCTTTAATCCTTTTTTTTAGAGAAATTATATTTTTATTGCATTTATTATCATATTTCTATTTTATTGATTATGTTAAAAGGTCATTTATCCAATTAATAGGATAGTATAAAACTAATTATGGCAATGAGTCCATCACATTATGTATTAATTATACAATAATCTTGTAACTTGAAGCAATGAATGGAGCTCAAAGAACTCTGTCAATTATTATTAATACAATAATAAATTATTAAATATAATTCATACAAACTCAACCCACTAGATCGGTCTAATGATGAAAGTTTTGGATGGTTGATACAAGATTTTAGGTTAAAACTTTATTGTTGCCGTTGTGGGAAGAAAAAAACTCATACAAATTCTAAATAGGAATGATGATAACACATTGGTACTTTTCTAGTTGGGCCTGGTGCAATCAAACCTAATTTCACCTTGATTTCCAGTTTTAACACCAACCCTTCCCAACTTAGTAATTGCATCAACAAAAGCTTTCTGAAAAGCTCCTTCATTTGATGCAAATAAGTTGACTGTGGCCTTTGACCTTGCATCTGTAAACAGCACCTGATCAGAAGTGAAGAGACCCTTACCTTGCTGCAGATTCTTGAAGTATTGGTTGTCAAACTTTTGAGGCGTGACAGGGTCCATGTTTATGGCTATTCTAGGATCAACCCTTAAGGGGCACATTTGCCTAAGTTGAAAAGCATATTGTAAATTCAGTGTTGGGTCGATTCTGTTTGTGGGGCTGAAGTTGTAGATTCGATTCGAGAATTTGTTGCAGTGAGAGAACCCAATTGTATGCGCACCTAACATATTAAAACACATTCTTCTTCTTCAGGCTTTGTTATATAAAAAAGTTAAATTAAACTACCTAACATTCTTTATCCTACTATAATTTAGTACATGTTTGGTTTAAAGTTACAAAAGTAAGTATGATTGAATAAAATAGAACCTTTTTTTTTGCTGGTGAAATTACCTGATAATGCAATCATATCTGTCTGGGATAGGCCATTAAAGTTAAACATGGAATTGAGCTGATCCAAATTGAATTCAGGGTGAGGAAGATGGCGTTGAACACTGGCAATAGTAGATATTCTCCCGTCACGCCTTCCCAATTCAACATTATAAAATGGTCCACCAGCCTATTAATGTTATGCACTTATTATTACTATTAGTAATGCAATGTCAAACAGTATAATACTTAATGTGCATTGATCAAACGATTTAGAGGTAAACTAATGAATTGTTGGTCATTATGGTCAATAATTTAACGAAGCAAATAAAATTACAAAGAAAATGAAATCATACCAAATTTACGACATCCCTAGTAGCCAGAGCGAGTATGTCTGCACAAGAGACTTTGTTACGGCACTTAGGGTCTCTATCGACAGCTGCCTTGGCTTTAATCACTGTGTCAAAACCATCACCAGCTAGAGAAATTTGATCCGGATGATCCTTCTCTGGCCTACCATTTGCAAGCAAAATCGAAGCATCACAACCCTGTGTGCACAAACAAATTTGTTATCACCTTACATACAAAATAATCAACAATAAAATAAAAAAGTCATTAGTCATTTTAAAAACCTACTGTTTACTTTTAGTCTAAATGATAAACATGCTAAAATTTCATTTGAGTTCTTATACTTCAGTTTAACTAAAAAAATTAGCTCATAAGATTAGAGTTATGTTCTATTTATATAAATTGTTTTGGCCACTAATATTATGAGATCTTCAACGCACAATCCTCATGTTGAGAATTAAACATATTGGGATATGAATTTTACATGATTGGATATTTGTATGTAGGTTAGATAACAAGTGACCAATAAACCCAACAATGACCACTAGGATGGGCTCAGAGCTAATAATATTGACTAATTATATATAGTCTGACTTCACTTAAAAATGCTTTTAAGCTGATAATATAGACCAATAAATAATAGTTGTATATAGAACCTATATAGTTTTGTGAAGGTTCCTGAATGCAAAACTAAGTACACATAAATTTTCGTTTTAATTAACAAAATAATGATAAAAACATATATGTGAACTCAAACCATGCTAAGTTATGTACATAAGAAAACCATGAAAGTGATGAAGAAGGAATATACACACCCTCACAAAGCAATCATGGAAGAAGAGTCTAAGAGTGGCAGGAGCAGTCACAAACGTCTGTTGGAACTTCTGTGCAACAGCAGAGCGAACCAATTGTTCCACATTGGGGCATGTGTTCTTGTAGAAGCCACTACTTAGTTGAGCTGAGCTTATAGTAGCACTAGTAAGGAGAAGAAACAAAGACAATAATACAAATTTAGGAGTTTCCATAGTACTTACTAACTCTTGTATTTTGCTACTTCGACTTGGTTCCAACATATTACAACTATCGACTTATATATATATACTCAACAGGGCCCCACCTTGAGCTTGAGCAACAAAAATATATGTAGTTGACATGTAATTAAGAACCATATATATATAATTGGAGAATGATTGATGAGAGTAACAACAAAGGTCTGTTACATGTACAGGCTGGCCATTGATAATAAGTATATGTCATGTTGTTGTCAAATAGAGGATGATGGTGGCGACATTGACTCTGAAGAATAATTTAAAAATTGAGGATGTAGCAGTCTAATTATACGTTGCGTGAAGCATCTATATGCTGTGTTTAATTTGCAATCTGTGGAGGGATGAGGCTGCCAGAGTTTGCTGTTATTTATTAGTATTAATTTTATAATAACAATAACCAATGGTAGGTGTGCACGACCACGGATTAGCATGTTACTAGGGATGGAAGAAATTCAGTTTATGAACTGACATGGAAAAATGTTATATTTTATTTGATGACAAATAAAGGCTATTTTTAAATAGAATATTAAAATATTAGCATGCTTATTGTTGCTCTTATTTCAAATTAGTATACTAAAATCTTTATGGAAAAACACTTAATTTTTGGTGATAAATAGAATTACAATTTTTGACCATATATATGACTATATGAATATGAGTAAAATAAGTTAATATGTGATGAATTTAATAGATGGTGATATAATAACTATAAAAAAAAAAGAAAAAGAGAGAGAGAGAGAGAGAGAGAGAGAGATTATTTATCTCGATATTATTCTTCAATCAATATTTAAAGTTTTACTTACTAATAAGCTAAACTAATCTTTATTGTACAAATTACTTATTCTAATTTTAGTTAAAAATAATGCTAAAATACTTAAAGAAATAGTGCAAAACTTTTTTCCTTCGTCTTATCTCGTCTTTCTAATTAAATGTAAATGTTAAATCTTCATTTATTTATTTTAAGAGAATGTCTAGCTTGTCAGTTTATTCGTCATTACGAGATGGCCAACTCAATTGCATGTGACCATCTTTCCTAACAACTCCCCTTCGCTTTTATACCCCTTTTGTCAATTCCTTTTCCTTTCAAAAAAAAAAAAAAAACTCTTCTTGCTTAGTTCAAATAAAACAACACCTTTTTATTTATTTTGTTTGTTTGATACTGGCCAATCCCTACGGTTACACTTGTCAATCCCTGCATAAAGCAAACAAAGCTTAACCGTTACACTTATTCTTGCTAATATCTAACAAAAGTGAAATTCTTAGATAGAATATTGTTAAACGGTTAGACAAGCATACCGAATTGTTCAAGTAATAAAGAAACGGTAAGATCTATTGTCGATTCCACATAGACTTTGCTTGTACTCAAAGTTAATATATTTCTAATTTTAAGCAAATAATGATTTAAATTTGATAGTTTCTAATCCTAATGCGGAAATGTAAAATTCAACATAAATAAAGATAGTTAAGCATAACACAATAAAGAGATAGAATACAAACACTTGGGGGTGAGTTTCGGTTGATGTGGAGTTTTGTGACGTGTTGGAGGTTCAACTCATCGAAACTACCATTGATGCAATATTAAAGATTTTTCGTTATTTAACGTTATTCTCGTATTACCTTCATCTACTAATGTATTCTAACCTTGATTCCTCAAGTGCTAGACCTTAAATCACTTAATTTCACTCATAATCCCTCAGCAAGCTCCATCAAATAATTTGCATTAAGAGTAAAGATTCATAATGTAACATAGGCTAAACAAAACCACTCTATCTATAGACATGATATTATTTAGAAGTGTTTTTCAGTTCTAAGGGACTAATCATTTTCCAATGCATTAAAATCCTATGACTAGCATGCAAATGGGAGATTAAACTACAAACATGAATAAAGCTTAGAAAAATAACAATGATACGAAAATAGCATTAAATAGATAGTTAGATTCATTACATAAAGAGTGTTTGGGTGTTGAACCCCAACAATGGATGAGTTAACCTCTCATTGTCATAAGGGGGCTACAACTACAAGGGAAAGCAAGAAGAATGGAAGGGAATGGAAGGAAATGAATGAAGAGGTCCCCAAATGAGTGGGATTTCTCCCTTCACTCCTACCCTAGCTCTGCCTCTAGCCCTCTGAAAGTCCAGATATCGATTTCGTGTCCTAATTTTTCCTTTTAACAGCAGCCCAAAGTCGTGGTCCGCGCCCAGTGCGCCTTCATTGTCCAATTGGATAAGTGACTACGCGCTAAGCAAGTTGGTCGCGTTGAGCGGGAATCTGGCGTGCTGAGCAAGCATATTCAGCCTTCAATTCTCCTTTCCTTTCCTTGCAATGAAATTTCTACAAAAACACAACCAACACTTCATAAATCAACTAAACTTAGCATTCACTGGATAAAAATTTAAAAGAAACTAATTTCTACATTTAAATAACAAAAAGAAACATTAAAATAGGAAAATAAAGGATAATTGCTAAGTATTTTAAGCGTAGATTTAAGAATACTTAGCAATTATCATATATATATATATATATTATTTCTTTATTATAGCTTTGTTCTTTCATACAAAATCACTTTTCTATTAATTATTGTTCACAACATAAGCCATTTCTGTATCATTTATATAAAATATTTATTATAGTTATTTTACCAAAAAAGGAAGAAAAAAATTAACAAGAGTGACACCATTCACTACCCCACCCCGCAAACAAAAGAAGAAGAAAAAAAAATCTAAAGAGACAATAACACTAGTTTTTTTACCCCTTCATTTCTTGTATGTACACGAAATCAAATTATATGTAACATGCTTCCATGTCTGATTGCAAGATTCAAATAATTAGTTTCAATTTGCTATATTATTTTTTAGTACAGAGGCTAAGCTACTGGCACTATTACTTTTTATTTTTCAACGTTTTGGGGTTTATTTTGTATAATTTTCTTCCTCTTTTTTTCTTCCACGCTATATCATACTACTATACATACATGTTACGTGAGACAAAAAATTATAATTGAGTTAATTGATTTCCTAGATCAACGCCTGAATCTCTCTTTTAAAAAGCTCCAACAATTAAACGAGTAGCAAATAAGACCATTCTATTTGTCTAGGTCAAGTTTGCCAAGGTCCAAGAGAAGCACCTCGATACTGACCAATTTGGAGACGACTTTAATATTTGATTTGTTTTCTCAAGTAGGAGTTTTAATTTATCGTTTCTATAATATGACATGTTAATTTGAAAATTCATTTAGTACCTGGCATGAGTACTGGTACCAGCTAGATTATTATTAAATTAATATTTTGAGTTTCACTAGCTATATGAGAGAGTAGCAAGGAAAACTATTTTTAGGTAAAATTTGTCTAATGGCTAATGTTTATTTTATTTTTCTAGGTTATTTAAACAATAAAGTTATTGATTAAACTTTATAATAAAGTCATTTTACTCAATAAATAATGATAAGGTAGTATATGCACCAACAATGTAAAAGTTTTTTATATTATTATCCAATCATAATAAGGATAAATTTGTTATTTTGATATTAATAACTATTTTAAAAGTCTTAAAAGATAATTTTTAATTAGTTTATGATATAAAAACTTTTATACTGATATTGCATGTTTATTAAACTCGTAAATAATCTGATTAATACATGTAATATATTTTTTTATAAGTTTGTTTATTTCAATCTTTTGATATATATATATATAATTTAATATTAAATTCTTTATGCACTAACACTGTATGTTACTGATAATTTTTTTTAACAATATATGTCTTCCAGTCACAAATTAACATATAATAAGTTTGTTAATTTTTATAATAATTATCTTAAAATTCATACCTAACATATTAAATTTATTTTGACTTACATAAAAATTACAATAAAAACTAACACCTAAAAATGTAATTTCTTTAATAAATAAAAACCATTACTAAGCATATAAAAGTTTTCTTACAACACTTTTTAACTGATTAGGGACATTAGACAATTGTCTCGTTGACCTTATGGATCGGTGTACATGGTCTTATTATTTCCAGCAATGCTAATGAGATATTAATTATAATATGTTATTTGTGCATGCATATATATATATATATATATATATATATATATATATATATATATATATATATATATCCAGGAACATGCATGATAGCGCAAGGCAAAAATACTGGGTATACCGTATACCAGCTCCTGTGTAAATTGTAATTGTTCAAACATAAACGATCAACAAATATATGCCAATGATATTGGCCTAAAGACACAATTTGGCATTGTATAATTATGCTACCGCAAAATTAATACATCGGAGTAGGACACCACGACTCGCCCATATGTACAACTCTTACAAGATATATCAATAATATCATCCTACGTACTATATATACTACTATGTATGGACCTTGATAGTTGCCAATTGCTATACTTGCTTGATCTCATTTACATTCTAACTAAGCTTTTTTCATTTCTTCTCCTTAATTGAATATGATACCAGAAGTTTATAACATTCACACATTCTTTGTGATTAATGGAACTAGATCCCCTTAATAATATAAGATAAATGCCAATCTTCTATAGTTTGGAACCAAATCTGCGATGCAGATCATTAGTCTCTCCAAGTTTACCAGAAACAATAAGTAGCTTCTAAATCAATTGAACATATTGACGTGATTTTTACTGTTGATGTAGTATAGTAACGTTATTTGAAACACTAAAAATTTAAAAATTTCCAATCATACCCGAGTCAAACTAACTAAGTTTTACATATCACAAATTGCAAGTTTAAATCTACTCATGCTGGAGATAAGATAAATGTAAATCTTCTACATGTTAGTCCGCAGACTTTTTTTTTTTTTTTTTTTTTGTCTTAAATCGAAACAGTAACACTGTCTTCTGCCTCTGAAATTTAGTTTATAAAAAGAGTATATATAGATATTATTTCACTAGTGTAAACTGATAATTTGTTAACTCAAACTATACTTAATTAACTTGCGGCAGCCCTAACATTGCAAATTCCATTTATCCTTATCAACACGGAAGTCTCTTAATTCTTTTTCTTCCATCTATTTCAATCAACATGGAAACACACAATGATCTTATCCCAAATTGACATAAACTCATGCTTGAGTGGTTTTCTGCTCCACTTCACAATTGGTGAGGGTGATTTGTTATGGTTTTTCGTTGGTTTAATCAGTATATTTTATATAGCACCCCCCTTCAAATTTTTAGCTTTACAACATTTTGATGCCTAAAAACATAATTATTGTTTTGATTGTTGACTGCAATTTGCAATCTATTTTATCAGATACATTACTTCATGTCTCCATCCACAAAAATGAACAGACAGCTGGCAAAATACGTCTATACCAGAGCTGGAAAAAAATAACGCAGCAAAATATAATACATAACAAAATAACCTATACATACTTCATATAACTGAACGGTCCCACTGTTGTCAAACATTTAGATAATTATACGACAGGGTAAGTTTACACAATGCTACAAGTTACACGCACATAACAAGTTGATATGAATCATATAATATATTACATCATTTAGATAACAATTATATATTTAACAATTATCTTCATTACTTGAAAATGTAGATAAAGGATGAACTCTGACACAGCGGATAAGGCTACATATAATATATAGATAGCGGCAACAGCTTAAGACATACAGGCCAAATTCTAGTGTTGTAAAACGATCCTGTCAAATACATGCATTCATTGCCTGTGATATGTGAATCAACATTTTATAGGAGTACGAGAACCCAACGTGAAAATCAAATAAAATTGGAGGTTTTAGTTTGATTTTCCATAAACAACTGAAGGCTATTCTACTTATACGTCAATTATGACCGAACTAATCATCCGTTACAGGAAAATATTATTTAACAAAACTCTATACATGAGTTCATCCGTCCAACATGTAGAAGGTTTAAGTGGAACATGAAGGGGGAAAATTGTTGGAGACACTTTCCTTTCAAGGTTCATCGCGGTGGCAACAAGCTACCTGCGGATATATTTCCTAAATGATTAGTGAAACATCGAACTGGTAGATGACAGGACACTCAAAGGAAACCTAAGCAATCTGACTAAAGACAAGAACTAACGGAAGACCAATCTAAAGCTGATCAATCAGGTCTCAAGAATCAAGCACAGGAATCAAACTTGGTCTTGAGATGATTCCTGTGCTTGACTATAGACAATTAAAAGGAATATATCAATGTGCATTTTATTACCTGTACAGGACACAAAACACAACGATGATCTTTCAGCATCCTTGAATAACTCTTTTGGGATCAAGCTGTCCACTACAATAACTAGAAGAAACAGTTGAAAGTTCTAGTCTTCCCTTCCATTCCTCACCAGGTTTCAAAGTGATAGGCTTTTCAATAGCAGCAGCCTCTACACAAAGCATGTACTTATACTCATCATCACCGAAATCAGACATAGCCTTTGCTTTCTTATCCCAAGGATTCCACACCACTGCACAGATAAAATAATAAATGAGAGAGAGAAAGTTTTATGTCCAATCCAAAAGCAACACAAATGTTAAATACACCAACTACTCAAGATGTTTCTTAAATTTGGAATGGGAAGTTACTCACTTGTAAGAAAAATGTTTATGTAATACTCTATAGTTAACAGGAAGAATTCAGACATGAAAATGAATACAGGTAAGGACTTCAAGCTTTATTTACACATTTACAAAGAACATTTTTATGTTCTTAAAATAGTTTCGAATAATATAGTCCCACTGCCACCAGTACACTTTATCAATGTAACAAACTAAGTACACAAGATGAGTGATAATAATCACCAGCATCAGGAAGACCATCTTTACGTAATATAATTGTTCTCTTTTTCTCATGATCAAGAATTGCAATCTTTGTAGGAGTGCTGAGATATATCCTGTCAAACTATCATACAAAGAAAAAGTGAAGTGTCAGTTTCAACTCATCAAAGATATGAAATGCCAGTAAATCAGGACAGGTTATATACATGTGCCTAGATGTGTCACATATTACTATAAATTGGGCACAACAATACAAACTAGTTAGATGCTTTTCTTTCTTTTTATTATATTTTCAGTGCAAATATGTTTCAGATATGGGTTAAGTACAGTAGTCAAAACTCAGACCAATATATAAAATGGATGGTAAACCAACACATGCTGGAAGTTGGCACCTGTGCTACAGGAAAAGTCAAAAAGAGAAAAAGTGAGGCTTTTGATGGGGGTGTGGGAAGCAACTGTTCAATTGTTTGCCTGAATAAAGAAAGTAAACAGCTTCCAAAACAGTTAAACACTGCCTCTCTTCATCCATACACAATAGAAAAAGCAGCAATCGAATGGAAAATGTTGTTTTGGCATTGGTGCTTATGGCCCACTTTATGCCTGAATTAACATGAGCAACAAAAGGAAAAAAAATATTCAAAATCTATAAATTGGTCTGATACTCCATTTAAGCAGGCCTATCACTTTCTTTTTCTTTAATTGAAAACATGTCTTTTTTACCATCGTTTGAAAATTAAAAGTACTATTTAAATGTACAACCCTAAAAAGAATAGAAACACGTCTTTTTTTCATAGCAATTTATTTAATTTATCATCAAAACCCAGAAGCTCCATTTCTTGGAAATTGTCATATTTCATTACTCACAGCATATTTATTGTGATACCCACGTGTGTTTTCTAAAGCAAAGTAGAACAAGGTAAACAATCTTACTTCTGATTCAAATGTTAAAGCATCCCCCTGTTCAGTAAAGCGTTCCCTTTTCTGCAAGTTGTCAAGATAATCCAATGTCTCTAATCCTTCAACCCGCACTTCACTGAATACAAGCAGAGTTAAATTAATTCAAAACTGCAATCTAAAAGTATATCCTTCAACATAAAAATAAATAAATAAATCATAACTGACAGTAAGCTAAATAAAGGCCAATTAAGATAGTTAAATAAGTACATAAAATGAAGAAAACAAAAGATAGAGATATATACAACAAAATAAGGTTCTGATTTGACCAAAATGTTTATTAATTTGACCAAAACTGAATATTCCACAACATCAAAGACAAATTGTGTTCTATGAATATGCACCTAAAAATTGTATGTTGATAAAGTGATAGGATTTGCATGCTGTTTAATTCAAGAAACTATAGTTGCAAATTATTTCTATTTCTATGTCAGAACACTAGGAAAACTTTTGTATAATTACTCTGCATCTTCAGATACCAACACCACAAATCCACAGTTGATTTTAGAATTTCAAAAGCCAACACCGACATTCTCATACAGATGTAAAACAATTTGCAAATCATAACAAGGAATAGATTTCACATTATTGAATCAGGAAAACAAGCTTATACCCACTCGATAAGATTGCACAGTTCTATTCATTTGTTAATGTGCTTATCTTGAACAGGTTCTTAACCATATCCAAAAGTTAAACAAAGTCAATTTATAAATAAAGACATGCACAATAACAAAAAAATTCAAATTGAAGTGTGATATAAAACATGTTTCAACTTTCAAGTACTTGCCTTATATCTGACACAGAGAAATATGTATGATAAGCAAATGTGAATGAAAATGGCTTCCCATCAATGTTAGTGTTCCTGATCCGAGATGTCATCAACAGATCTCCTCCAGGTCCAAGAGCTACCCTAAGACGAAATTCAAAACTAATGCAAAAAGAATGGGATATGACATCAGAAAGAAATGTGATATAAAAATTCAAACTATGAAATAACTAGTAAATAAAAACGCAATAGAAAAGTTTTAGTTAAGAGAATGTTCCCTAAATATAGGCCAAAAATGTTAAATGTTACTATGTATACCTGTGAGGCCAAATCTTGATGTCATCTTCTGAAGGTTTAAGAATCAAATCAACAAAGGCTTTATTCGAAGTATTTGTCGGAAAAGGAGGAGGGGAATCATCGATAGTCCAGAATCGGTTTCTAGCAAATCCATGTGAGTCGAGAGGACCGAGGTTTGAAAACTACAAACAGAGAGTCAGTTTCCTTGAACAAGTAATCTGGGATCTGATTAGAGTAACAGTGCAAATTGGGGATGGAGGGGGGGGGGGGGATTTACAAAATTGCAATGACATTCAGAACACCCTATGATTTTAATTTTTTTATTTCTTATTAGGATCTCAGTGTGATTGCAGATTCTGTCTGATTGAGGGCAGCAAATCTATAAGGCGTAAACATAAAGAATCTCGATGTTTGGGTATCACTTTTAATTATTTATGGCATGGAATTAAGCAGTCCAAAACCATATCTGATTTTGCTCATTTGCTGTTTGGAAGGGGGTTAGGTCAGGTATGTGGTTCTGTCTTACTGTCTATTTGAGACCAGTTATTTAGCTTGGACCTGAATTGCAGATGTCCCAGTATCGAACTTTTGGTAGTTATGAGTTACGGCTGCAACTGCTCTCTTCTTAGAAGTGCAATGCAATCAAATGTAGGCCCAATTAGGTTTCTTTCCTTTGCCATCTTGAATTCTACTATGTTTTCGGTTGATTTTAGTTCCACATTGCCCTGACCTATTTTTCTTGGCAAAAAGCATTAAAAAATTATTCCTATCACAAGCAAATTGTTTGGAGTACCAGCTTGAATTTTTCCTAAAACTCATCAAATCCAATACCCCATCATACAGCCAGGGCAAATTAACCTCATTAAAAATACCCCCTCCCCAAGTATTTCTAGAATTAGGTTTTGTTGGTCCTTGCATCAGATTATTGTTCAATTACAAATGAAATTACTTGAGATATGATATTAGGCTTTAATTGTTCTAGCAGAAATTTAATAAAATGGGGTTTATCTTCACAACATTATAATTTAACGAATGTAGAGCTTATGTTTGTGAATACATGAGCTATCAAATCTTGCCTATCACATGCTTTACCCTCTTCTTCCCTCTCCAATTTCTATCTATTTTCCTTCCAAGCAGTATCATCACGATGAAAGCAATTGTGGAAAACAGAAATATTATCATTACAAGTACATACTTGAGGAAAACATATTGGGATCCCTCCACGAATTGGCTTTGGAGGCTTAAAGATAGCCTGCACAATATTATAATAAAAAAAGATGGATCAGAGCTCATCAACCTCAATGCAGGAGTTAAAAAATTCAAAATTATAATCACATCACATCCCAGAGAAAAACTCACCTTTGAGTTGAAAAGATTTACAGCTATAGAGCAAAAGATTAATAAAAGGGACTCAAACATTTAATATTTGAAATTTAAGCAAAATAAAAAGTAGGAACATATGAATTCTCAAGCCAACTTTGGGATACAAATCCTTTGGGTGATAGATCCACATCAAAATATAAACCAAGAATGAATAAGCATTAATAAATATTTCAAATCTCAAAACCTCATTTCTTAGAACAGTTGAGATATTAAGATTAAAAATTAAACTTCAGTTAAACTATTTTCTTTCCAGAAATCAAATCATTCAATGTCATAGTTATTGCCTGAGTAATTAAAATATGCTTCTATATTATAAAATATAAATTAGAATACACAACTTGGAGAGTGGATCTCTGACATTCCCCACTCTCAATCAGACGTTCTCAAGATTCTCCTCCTTCTTTCATTTGGGTGTGAATTTCACACACTACCACCACAACTAACTAAGAAATTTCTCTTTCAAATATCTGAAACTATATATTTGTATAATCGATCTTTTTAATCGCCTATTCCTTTCAATCTACCCTCTTAACTTTTTCTTTGAATTGAAAACTAAGTTTTTTTAAAAAGAAATTGTCCATAGTGAAAACAACCTTAAATTTAAATTAATCATCGTAAAGCTAAAATGTAACTTATAAATTAAAAGTATTTATTTATTATAAAGTTTAATTGGAATATAATTTTATATTAAAAAAATTATTGACTATAATTTTAAAGTATAAAAACAAACATTTATACTGTGCAATGCATATGATAAAATACTAGTTATAAAAATTATAATAATAATTGGATAGAGTTGACTTTAAGTATGAACAACCATACACCATCATGGAAAAAGGGGAGGGAGTTTATTAAAATACTTGGGTGGAAATATGGCACCACCAGGTGCATTAAGATAAGCCGATGATCATTTAGAAAATAAAACAAACAATGGATGTCACTCAAGCTCAATAAGTTTAAGCTAATGTTTATAGGTACAAATTACTTCCTGGAGGATACAACATTAAACAGTGTAAATTCTATAAACAAGGCATTGTAGTGCAGCCATGCAGAATTCTATCTGTTAGTGAACTTGTTGATAGCATTGATAAAATGATGTTCCAGAAGGAGGTGGCAAATTGAATTATTCCTAACAGAGGTTACTTACCTATCTAGAATACCAGTTAAACTGTGAAAGAAATATTTATCTGGAGTTTGGCACTCGCTTCATAAGAATCTAATATTCGGTTTTGACAACAACCAGAATATTAAATTTCAAGCAAAATGCTGGTTCCTGAAGACTAAGCAATATTCGTAAACTAAGCAAAACAAAATATTTGGAAACAAACGAGACAAAATGCAGTTCATGCAGGCAAAAGAATGCCAACATCTAAGCCAAAGGATAACCTATGAACGTTTTTAGTGCGAACTGATATTTCACAACCTCACTGAGATCTGATCTAAAGTTTATCAGATCCTCCCTTCCTCCCTTCATCTTGACATGCAAAGGAGGAAAATCTAACTAAATTAAAACACTGAGAACTAAAATACAAAAATATGTTTCATACTGTACCTTACTACTGAGAAAAAGCAATTCCTCGGCATGGTCATTCTTCCATGAAGTCACGTGAGCACCGTACAAGTACACCTGAAATCACAACAAAGAAATGAAACCAACGCAAGTGGTTCGCTACTTCAAAACCGATGCAAAAGCAGTAAAATAGAACACCAATATTTAACCGAAAAATATTGTAAAAGATAAATCAAATCAAATCAAACTGCTTAGGAATACTCCTTTCAGATCAAAATATTCTAAATCTGGATCCAAATAAAGCTCACGAGGTCAGCACTCTCCAACCGACAATGGCGGCGAAACGCGCCAAGCCAAAACCAAAAACAACAATAAAAAAACCTGAGAATCTGAAGGCGCGAATACGAATCCAAGCTAAACCACTAAATCAAGAGGCAGATCAAGCAGTATCTGCTCGAAATCAAGAGGAAAACAAACAGATGCAGAAGAAATTAGAGAAACAGAGGAAGAAATACAAATACCTCAGCGGAGCTACCACGTGCGTCGCGAAGAATAACCTTGTCGAGGCCATTGATGCCTTTGCTCAACTCGTAGCTACTCGAAGAAGGAGAATAAGAAGCTGATGAAGGAGCCTTTTCATTACTCATTGCAACTCGCAAATTGATACCTCTTTTTCCTCGATTTCACTACCGCCACAATATGCATATCATCACTCGTCGCAACCTTCCAATTCTCTCTCTCAGTGCGTCTCTACAAATGCAGCTTCTTCTATTTGTCTCTCTCTCTCTCTCTCTCTCTTCTCTTCGTTTTCCGAAATCACTTTCTATTTACTTTTTTCTTTATTAATAATTAATAATTTGTTCTCATTATTTTTCGGGATTTTTTACGCGACGTGAACTGCAAGCTGTTGTTGAGTACGTGTAAATCTAACACTGATGATAGGTTCATATCACATTCAATCTTTCTTTGCATTAATCATAAACAGTTTTTACGTAATTTCTTGATTGATGATGTGTGGATACTATTATGAGAAAGAGCCATGATAGACATAGGGAAATATAATTCAAAGATATGAGATATCCCAACGACGTAACAGGTGTTTTGTG
>PYAF01004358.1:89073-110836 GCA_007407185.1 Glycine tomentella | reverse complement strand
GGGGGGGGGGGGGGTTTGTACAGGCTACAGAGAAGTAAAATGGGTTAATATGTCAGGTCAATTAATTTAACATGTCTACCTAAGATGGGTTAAATTAAATTTTTCGAACCTTAACTAGCATATTTCAGCTTGTGTAATATGTTAATCCGGTCGGTCAAAACAAGATTGGGTTGAAATTAACCTTTCAGATTGAGTTTTCTTATATATATTTTTTCATAAATTATCCAGTTAACTAATATTTTATGAATTATTATAAATTTTATGTTATTTTATTTTTTTACTATATTTATTGAACACTACGATGATAGCTTTTAGAATTTTCATAACAAAAATAGTTTTAAGGAAACATTTATGATAAGTATAATTGTGACATTACGTTTATATTTAATTTTTTATATTTTTAATTATTATTTTTAATTTCGAAAGGTCAATCTAACATACTTCACAATTCATCGAAGTTAGGTTGAGTTAATATTTTCAACTCAATCACAAAATGGATTCAATCCAACCCCTATGCAATAATGCATTTTTATTGGACAATTTGCGTGCTTATGCTTAGCAATAGCATGAAATAATTGAGTTAAATTATACTTCTAGTTTTCAATTTTACAAATCTGATCCCTTTTCTATTTTAATTGTGTATTTTTTGTTCATCTATTAACTTAAAATTCAATATTTAATGAAAAATTAAGAGCAAATTCAACGGAAGAATCTTAAAAATGTTTATTGAAAAAATAACATCGGAACATTATTGATTCTCATTGAAACATGATCTGGTTACTAAGCATGCCTATATGAAGTGGTGGCCATTGCATTACTTTTAACATTAATAAATAAATTATCTATGAAATATAAGGATATGGGATATTGGGGTTATTGGTGGAGCCTATTTAGTTAATTTTGTAGAAGTGTTGGGTTGGTGCCATTGAGTTCTAATGAAATGCTTAAGTTAAAAAAAGGTAAAAAATGAGCAATGTGTACAAACGAGACTCACTTAAGAACCCAAAGAAAGATGTTACATTGGAGACGGTTGAATGTAACACTCTACTATACTATCACATCAACTCATTCATATTAATATAACACTTTAGTGTACTTTCACACGAACACATCTATGTTTATATGACTCTATTGCACTTTCATCAGGGGAGGAAATCACACTTATATTTCCAAAATAAATAACTTGTTGAGTGGCTTTTACACTGTGCTGTACAAACTTCATACTTTGATTATCAAAACAATCTAAGTAATTGCTTCCCCAAAACAATTTTGAATGCAAAAATGATCAACAAAAAAAAAAAAACAAATTAAGACAAGCACTCCATCAACCCTTGGCCTATAAAATTAACACAAAGCAGCTCTCAACAAAGAAAGAACCTAAATATCAAACTACTGTAAGGAAGAATCTTTATTTACTTTCTTCCTCAAGAGGAGCTTCTTGGAAGTAGAAGCAGCTATGTTAAAAGAAAAAGAAGAAGAAAAAACGCTCCTCCTGTCCCCTTTCACTTCCATATGTTCAGTTTCTTACTGCAAAACAGATTGCAAGCTCTGAGATATAAAACACAGATAACAATGTCAAGGAAAAAATATGTAAACTTTTGACGATAAGCAAAGTCCCCCCTAACTGCAACTTAAGATGCACGGAGCAGACAAAAGGTGAAGTGTAATTTAACTCAGAACAACTGAACTGCCATTTTGAGTTTGTTCTGTTTCCATTTTGGCAACTTATAAAATTCATTCTTTGCCGTCCCAAATTTCTCTTGGAACTCTGCAGATGACAGATAAGCCTGTTCATCAAGCTCAAACAAGTCAGAACTAAAGCAAAAGAATTATGCGACAAAATTTCCAAAGAATGGAGGAAAAAAGAAAAGATGAGAAGACAGGCAAGATGATGCTATATCTAGACATCTTCATTATACCTCTCGTTTAGTCACGTCAATATCTTCCACAGGATCTGTAGAAGCTGTGTTTACACGTTCATATGGGTAAACTGGGAGATCTTCATCATCTTCAGCTACACCCTCTTTCCCATCCTCTTGTATGGTAAGAGATTCTATCCTACTGCTCATAGAACCCTCCTCGTCACTTGTCTCAGGGTTTGATTTCGGGGTAACTGAATTCACTTCATATCATATCAATCCAGAGAAGAGAAAAAGCATTTTGTATCAGATCATATGATAATACTAATAATAACAGCATCAAATATCAACGCACTCATCTACTGCGTACCTTTTTGTGACCGAGGAATCAAATTTTCTAGCGCTGAGAATGGTTCAAAACTAGAAGTAAGATGAGCTAAGGCTGAAGATTTAGGTGCCAGCTGTGCTGTATCCTGTGCCACAGATTTTGGGTACAGTTTTCTAATCATTGGAGGTGGAGTTGAAAGGTTCCTAGCATTTGAGCTCTCAAAATTAGCTGCTAGTGCATTAAAGGCCGGAGATCTGCCCCTCACACGAACGCGATCAGGACTGACAGACATGCTGCGGGAACGCTGGGATTTATCTGGCGCACCACTAGACCTTCCCCCATAAGTTACTGATGCTCTTCGTTTATGTTTCTGATAATGTATCAGATAGTCAATAACCAAGCAGATAGCACAATACAAACAACATATATAACATTAAGGTGCTTAAAGTGGAGCAAATTAATAGATGAAGGATCAGCACGGAGTTCACACCACTGAATTCAACACTAGGAATTCAATAGTATTATTCTCTTCAGTCAACCCAGCCCAGTTCATTTTTTAACTTAATTTTATTAAAATGTAGCAAGAAATAACGCATGTTTACAAGTTTCATGAAGCTATAAATTGAAATTAGGGAACAATTCATTGTAGAAAAGCAGCAGTTTCTTTCTAATGTACTACTATCTCCAAACTTTATATAAGAAACTAGTGTCTTTTTTCTCTCCTAATTATTAGAAACATAAAACGTAAGATGTAAAAATAATATGGAAATTCAGACTAGTGGTCATTCCACACTCTTAAGAGAACAGGTATTCTGTAAAGGAAGCAAAGAAAAGATTACTTACAACCATAAGTGGCATACCCCCGTTTTTCACGATTGCAAGCTTCCTTTGAAATGAGTTTCCTAGCATCTACCAAAAACAAAGAATTATTAGTAGCCAAAAGTAAAAACTTGTTATTTTTGGTGAACACACTATTTGAAGTCATATATATATATATATATATATACACACACACACACACACATCAAAAAACTTACTGCAGATTTTGCAGACTCCCATTTAAAGAAGCGAGTGAAGAAAGGTGGCTCACTACCTTCTTTGACAATATATATTGGAGCTTCACGAGATAACGCTTCTAGGAGAAAATCATGCTCAAGAAATTTCTGTATAATTCAGAAGAATAAGTTAAAAATTGTATACTTTGGTTTCAGAAATATTAGAACGTCAAAGACATTGAAACTCCTTTATGGTATTCTAATGATGGAAAGAGTTGTCATAGTTAAATACATATTAAGAAAAACAAAAAGAACATTATCCAGTGGTAAGAAGTTTCATTTATAACACAACTCTTCAAAATACTAGACTACGAAACTAGTATGATTATAGCTTCCAGGAAAAGCAAAACCAGTTATACCTCGCCAATTGTTAGAGCCTGCATTCTACTCTTTGAGTCAACCTGCTGGCCAACCCAGACAAAGACTTCCGAGTGACAATCCAAGATGTAAATATCTTCTGTCATCAAATCATCCTGGGAAAAGTTGTGAATCTCTATCACCTGCAAGCATTGCTTCAGATTAATGCACTTGCACCAGAATAAATCCAAATACTTGCATCTTCATAAGCAAAGCATAAGAATGCAATAAGATTTTATTTGGGAAAAAATCACACCAGCAAATTCACCCTCAAGATCTATCTTAAATTCACCTTTAGTTATAAGAAAAGTGGTCAATAACACACTGGCCAGTTTTCTGTCAGCATTCTATGTCCAGAGTCAGTCTTTAAAGGACGCCAAGATGACCATAACCACTTTGCAGAAAGATTATGTCCTAGGTCCTAACATGATGTTTTTATATGGATCAGATTAGCTGTATTTCATTCTTTTTTGCCAATCATTATGTCAACTAGTTATTATACAAATTTGAATCTTTTGTTGTCTGTGCCAGCAATTTTATTATTCAAGTGTAAAATTATATCATGCGACATCAAATTAAGTGATCAGACACATAATGTCATTATAATAATTTAATGAAACCCTAAGAGTGCATCTTTCTAGCCTCAGATTTGAGTAACAGGAGTGTGGATGTTAACTAAATTACTAAACCCAGTTTTGTAGCTTTTCATTGCTCATCATTCTTGATAGCTATCCTAGCTTGTTTTTCAATCCTATTGAACCACTGTGTTGAAAATGGATTATGTTTATGTCATTCAGATTTTTTACACAAGGAGCAACTTAACAGTTAAAATGTTATAAATGAAATATTGACATTGGCAAAAACTTCTTTAACATGCCTTCACACCATGGGGTTAACATAACTCAGAATATTCCAAAATCATGCATATCAACAGATCAGAGGGTGTACACACCTTTAAATTTCCTGCACATTGGCCAATCAGGCAGGGAAAGAAGCCATCACAAACAAGTCAGCCATTTGCCTTTAAGAAGAGAAGGGACTGGAGATGGAGATCAGATAAATCTTTCCAGTTAAAAAATTAGTTCCTACCTTCTGAGAAGTTGCAAGAAAATAAGTGAGGATCATTTTCAGCATCCCTCGTGATCTTTTGACTGGGATATTCTGTTTTTCCCCCCAACAAATCCCAAAACTGTTCCGATTCTACGCCTTCCTTTAGTGGTTTGCATTGTACATCCGGCTGCAGACAATTGGCAAGTATATGTTTTGATTAATAAACAGTAATATATATTCTTTTTAAAATTGGCATAGTTCCCATGATGGGTAATGTGGCTTGGGTGAAATGGCACCTGCCTGGATCAAACCCAGGACCCAGAACAAAGAAGCAATTCTACGTAGGCCAATGGCAAGTTTAGCAATAACCAGCATAGTTAACCATCTTCAACATGAAAAAAATATAAGAACTCCCACTTTTAGCTGCTTGTCTAACTTGAATATGTTGACCAAAAAAACCTTTTGGTCTTTGTTTTGTACAAATCAAAATTTTCATATTAAGAAATTTTGGAAACATAACAGACCTTAATCAAATCCAGCATTCTCTCAACAAGCTCCTGGTCATCTGAAGTTGCTAAACCTCCAGACCAAATAAAAACAGTGGGCCCGCTATGAAGTATGTAGCAATAAGTGGAATTCAAGGAGGAAGCAACCTGGTTGACAAAAGGAATGTGAAAAGAAACATTGTAATTATTTAAATAAATTCTGTATTATATATAAAAAAAAGTTTAAATTGCCCATAAAAATATAGTGGGTAGAGGTAGCTGCCATAAACAGACAAGATGACTTACTGGTTCAACTTGTATAGCTTGCATATTGTCTGGTCCAGTGCCCTGGATGCGGAATAATGCAACACCATCCTCATTGTATGTCTCATCTGGAATTTCCTTCTCCGCAATGTAATTCTTGTATCCATCACTAAGTCCACCCTGATAGACAATTAAAATAAATGTCCAGTATTAAAATAATTATATTCATAAAAAGAAGTTTTTTCTTAGTTAACCCAATACCAAAATCCCACAAACCTTAAAAACAATACAGCTTTGCAGGATGGCATGATATTGAATTGGTTCACTGCCTTCATAGATACGAGCCTTCAATTAATGACACACAGATACCATCAATAAGGATATAAGCAATGAGCATAAATAATCTCTCAACAAATTGAAAATAACACATTCAAAGAAAAATTACCTGGGAAGGAAGAAACTTCATTGACTCAACCATTTTGCTTGCTAGTGAAAGAGCTGAAGCTCTCTCTTCCTAATTTCAACAAAGAAAGCTTGTAAGGAATGCAGGCTAACACATTTATTCAACACTTTCTGGTCCCAAAAGAGTTACCAATGTTGTGTACAGTGTAATGAAAATAATTAGCTGTAATTCACTAATTTAGTTTTCAGCTCCAGGGGAATAATTTGCAGTCAGATTTTTAGCTTTCTTCTTTTTACATGAAAGAAATCATTATAAACACACATGTGCAAAAAGAAGTGGAACAAAGCTGTATAAATATTTCACCTCAACACTAGTCTTTCCAATCCATGTTCCTATAAGATGCTCTTCCTTATCTTCTCCAGGATATGAATATTGAAAGATGTAGCAATCTCCATTATAAAATTTTGACTGATCAGTGGCTGGAAGAAGAATCTTTTCCTGACCATTCACACGCCAAACCTGTATGATTATGTTAAAACTCTTGTTAACAACAGAAACAATTAAGCAAGAGAAATGTAGTAGTAGCAGCAGTAGTACATTCAAATCACAATTAGTTCAACCTAATAGGGAGAAGTCTAAAGCATATCTTCTGAAACTCTCATGGGACACTATCTATCAAATGTTTAAGAAACAATGCAAAATATTGACCAACATATCAACTACAATCCAAAGCATATCTTCACATTGTTGCCTCAAGTCTCAACCATAATTTTGATGTAAATTTTTTATAACTCAATAAAAGGACTTAGTACAACAGTAGTTAGGCCATGGTCCTAAGATATGGAAGCGTAAGTGGAATCCACAAGGATGCATGCATCTTTGGAGGTTATGATTAGAAGAGAGAGGGAATGCGGACAATTTTTGGGAAAAGCGTGAATCTGCCTTTGGGCTTGGGAAGGAAGTAGCATTCTACAACTATTTCTCTATGTTTTTCTTTTATCTTTGGTTAAATAAAAAATGTGTTCCTTATGAAGTTGTTTTCATTTTGGTCCTTACATGAAAAGCTCTACATGTTGGTCCCTCCATGGAAAAATGTTTACAAATTGGTCCTTACCATTTGCCGAAATTATAACAATGTTAAATGCCTATTGAGTTGGCAAAAGTTCGTTGAATTGATTCCTACTATAGGACAAATGTTTGACAACTCAGCAAACATTGAACACCATTATGACTTCAGCAAATAGTAGGAAACTATTCATAAACACTTTTTCATATAGGAATCAAAATGTAGAGTTTTTCAAATAGGGACTAAAAGAAAAATGGTGTTAAGTATAGGGACCATACATTAATTGTTTCTGATATACTTGAAAGTTAAGTATATCAAACATTTTCCATTTTTAGTAGTTAAATACTTAAATGCACATATTTCACTCGATGTGATTTTGCTGGTTTGCATTGTTTTTCATCGAATCCTTAAATCCTAACATAGTGGAATGTGGGGAATTCCTTGTACTCATTAATGTAATAGGTTATAACACTGAATAGCTTTAGTCGATATTTTAATGAGGTTACACCAAATACCAATAAGAGAAAAAGAAATCATTTTACAGTTGACCATATCCTAATTGAATTATTAAAAAAAATGGCCTAAATAAGAATTTGGTCCCTATAGTTTCCATCTATTTGAGTTTTGGACCAATACCTTAGTAAAAAGAAACTATAGGAGGAATCAATCCTTCATGGAAAATAGGGACCAGTAGCTTAACGAGAAGAAACTATAGGACTAAAAGTCAAATGAGAGGAAAATATAAGAAATGAGACTTTCATGACAGGGATCAAAACCCAAATGAGTGAAAATGTAGGGACCAATACCTATATAAACTATAGGAAGCAAAATCTCATTAAAATAAATAAGAAATATGATTATAATCTGATTAAGGACTAATATTTATAGCAGATAAATCACAAAGTAAACTATGGATCACGGATTATATATTTATACATCCAATATGTGTAGGAACTAGGAAGTGCCATGCTGCCTATTCTTCGTTAAATCCCTTCAGGCCTCCCTAATTCTAGATTCCTTTCTCAGAAAATATTAAGCATCTACCAATTTGTTCTAAATCAAATCTAAAGTAGTCCAACACTCTAGGTTTCACAATTATACAATGGAATACAGCTTTTGACCTCTTGTGCATTCAACTGAATTGTATGCCTCTCATTGTGATGACTTATCTTTGGGATGGGAGAAAGGTGGAGTGTTATGGATACAGTGATTGTGATTCCAAAAGATTCTTTCATTGTAAGAAATCAATTAGATAGGGGATGAGACCACTGAAAAATTAAAAATAATACCAACAAAAGTTGCATCAAGAGATTTAAGTTTTGATGAATTGTTTATTGTAGAAACTAGTAGAGTACCTGCAAATGTCCTGTGCAATCTATGTGGGGTTGAGATTCTTCTTTTTTTGGCTCAGATTTCACGAGACCCTTGACATCCAATCCTTGACGTTTTAGAAGTGCTAGAAAGTTACAAAAAAGAGGCAGAATTAGAAGAACATAATGACAGCCTGGCAAATGATGCTGACAAAACCAATTTAAATGTGAAGAAATATATTCAGTCCAATGACAAGTTCATAAAATTTAATTAAAACTACCTGCTACCTTGCCACGACCTTCTTCAGACATTGGTGCATGACTTGCCTGAGGCCAAGAATCAAACTTGGACTTGAACATTACTGTTTCAAATCCTTCAATTACACGAATTATATGGGACATTGATCGACCAGTGCCCCTGATTAACTCCTGTTTTTTGGTCAGCAGGAACTCAAGTCATTTAAACTCACAGCAAATGCTCAACAATACAAAGAAAGAAACAAGAGATGTTACATCTGCTGCTCGACTTGCACTTTTTCTTTCATCAAGAGATGTGTTTCTTCCCATCCATGCAAAAACTTCCAACCCACAATCTAGAATATAACATTTGTTTGTGTCCAGAAATTCCTTTGTCAAAGAATTGATTTCAATAGGTTCTGCCTTCCCATTGTCAACACTGGAAAAGTGATCATTTCATTATAACTAGAGTATTATAGAATCTTACATTTCAATATAATAAATAAATTTCATCTACATAATTAGCATTATTTTCACATCCTCAGAATTATAAACTTATATAACTTTGGGCTAAAAGAATGGTAAATTTATAACAGTCTTATATTATTGATAAACACCAGAAGTTTGCAGAAGAAGGGAAATAAAAACAATAAGTGAAAGAGTAAAATTAAAAACATATTTAAACAACAGCAAATTGTATCCAAATATCGTTTTGGTAAAAAAGAGAAAGGAATATACTGACTGTGCAAATATAAATGAAAACATATTACCAAAGTAGCTTTGGAGGATGAGAATCAGCAGGCTTATCATCATCACTGACTGTTCTCCGTGGAAGAGGAGCAAAGCCCCCAAAGCAACCCCAGAATTCTCCACTTTCAGAATCAGCCATCAACTTTCCATCCTCTGCATGGGAATTCAAGCATATACATCCAGTTAGTAATACTAAGCAACCATCAACTTTGAAACTGTAAAATATACTTACACTTACCAATAGAAGCTATCTCACATTTCCCATCATGGTAGGTATCCTTGACATACTGTACAACTTCCAATGCTTTAGCCCTTTCTTGAATACTTGAATTAGAACCATTAAATTGGAAAATTTTGGACTCGGTATCCAGAATAAAAATATCATCATGGTTCAGTGAAGATCGAGCGAAAGTAATCTATAACCAACACAAAAAGCTAATCAACAAGTAGAAAAATATTGTTTACATATGTGGTGTCTGTATACAGTATGCACAATAATAATATGCACGACTCAAACCTCAATGAGTCAATGGCAGAGGAATAAGATCAAACTTGCCTCTTTGACATGTACCACATGTTTCCCTTTGCACACAAACAACCGTGTCTTATGTTCTTCAGCCTCAACATGTTTAAAACCTGAGGCAGCTCCACCTTCTTGAGGTATGATACATGGTTTGAAATAAGAGAGGAACTTTTCGGTTTCATGACCTTGTACTTCACGATACTGAACAGCCCGTCCTCCTAAAGCTGCATCCAACTCTACTGTCTTGATGGCTGCAGCACCAGCTTCATCCTATTTTATGGTTATGATCATCAGTGCGAAAATGAACAGGAGACTATATTAAATATTAAACCAAAAACAATAGGAGGGGATAACAATATATAAACAGAAAAAATTACCTGACTGGTGTCTTTACCAAGCCAATAATGGATATCATGACGAAGAGCACCACTTTTTGAAGCAGTTGTCTACATGGAGAGGATAAGGAAAAAGAAAATATTGATATTCATGAAAAGACACTAATGCATATATGATGCAGGAAGCAAAATAAACTTAAGAAAAGTAAAAACTACAGGATTAACAATTATCCACAAAAAATAAAATAACAACGAATAACGTAAATCCAGCACATAAGTTGTACCGAGGAATATATTGAAATTTTAACAAAGATTTCATAAACTTATTTTCCGACACTAGGAAAATGAATCTTATGGTAAAGAAGCCAACAATCTCTTTTTAGAGAAACTCGTGTTCGTATACATTTGCGAGAAAATAATATATTTTGTAAATGCATACTATCATACTTTTAACCATTCTGTATCAACAGGAGGCTAGCATTCTATCAATCATTTGGAAAATATTGCTTACCTTCAAGATCACATAGGAGTCCCCAGTGAAAAACTTTCCATAAGATGACTGAGGGATGGGAACTGGATTAAAATTCTCGATACGCCATATTTCCAATCCGCTGTATATGATTAAGGATAATAATGCAGAAGCACAGGAAAAAAATACCATAAAATCAATCCAAACATAGAACATAACCTAATGAAGCAGCAACATTGATTGAATTATGTCATCATGAAAATATGACAATTGTAAACAGCATGATATATTATTATTGTTAGCTAGTGCAGGATACGGCTTTTGTCCAGCTCCCTTGAAAGCTGGATCCAGATCTCTCATAGAAACGGACATACTGCTCTTCTACTATTTGTCTTCCACAACCTAGCTTGAATATAGGAAACAATTACCCTGAAAGGAAGCCCTGTAGAAAGGAAAGATCTAAGTGATCTATGGTGGGTGAAAAAAGTAAATGTAAATGCTTTCACTAACTTTTTCAACTAGGAAAATGTGTCTCAGAATAGCTTTACTTGGACAGATTGATTTACAGATTATACAAGAGGTTAAAATTGATGTGCTCAACTCAAGAATTGTCAATCACAAAAGCCAAAAAACTAATTTACATATATTCATGTTCCACAAGTTATGACATGTATGATGTATCTCAAGCTGCAGGAATAGGAACACGTTCTTTAGCATGTCAGCAACTATGTACTCACTAACAGCTGTTTAAAAAGAATGCATGAGCATACTAATAAACAATGAAACCTCTCTAGTTGGTATAACCTTCTAAATGCCAAGGTGTTCCAATCATTCTTTTCCTGTTATCGATTATCTTATCTTACCTCATATTTTCAATAGCTTTAGAAATTGCGTTCTCAGTGATCGTATTATGACTCCTCTTTAATGCTGGCTGACTTGAAACATTTAGTATCACATTTATTCAAAAGAAAACACACATACAAATCCTCACAGGTGCATGCAGTAAAGACAATGTACAGAATTGGCCCAAAACACGTAACGCAAACAGAAAATAATAATAGGAGAGAGAATTTGGGGAAATTGTCAGCTCAAATAAACTAAAAATGGGGAAAATGTCTGCAATACATAATAAATTCATGTATGAGTCTCCATATGAATGCAAGCATAACAAATTACAGCCACCTAAAATCCGCAAATATATAAAAATAAACTTTACAATTTTCAAACAACAGACCAATAAAAAATAAAACAAAATCCAGAATAAATAAAAAGAAGATAATGTACACTGAAAGCAGTGAAACAGACAATGAATCGCAATCCAATTTGCAGGCCTTATACCTGGAAATTCCAAAATTCAAGAAATCGAGAAGGAGAAAGGAAAAAAAACACTCAAAACCCGACCTAAGGAAAGCCAAAAGAGTAATAAGAAAATAAAAAAAGGAAAAGTCATCCATTAAATTCAATTCAAATTTCATTGATACAAAAGTCCCTGTCCTCGGACCTCTTTCAAGTACCATTTTCTTGTCTTCAATTAATGTTCAACTACAGTGTCAATGCCTTCAAATGCGACGTGAGACTTGAGAATTCGGATGAATTGCATAGTTGTAAATGAAACATAGTTTCAAAAATACAAATAATAAGAGAATGAATTGGATTTCAAAATGTGGGGGCGAAGGTGAAACAATTAATGAACACAGATAAGTAGTACCTTGTTACCAATGAATGAATCACCTAAGCGAGAAAGTTCAATCTCGTTTCTTCGTCTGTGATTTTAGTGGGTAAAAAATACCGAACATGCATGTAAACGCGTTTGTTTATTTTCCTTCCAAATTTTATTTCTGCGATTCGGTTCTAGATATTTTTATTTTGAAAAATAAAATAAAAAATGGGCTACTGAAATTTAATTTTGTTATTGTTTTTTAGTTAATTTTAATTTTGAGGAGAAGAGAGAAGAGGGTGAAGGAAAGTTGCGAGAAAGACTGGTGAATGGCTGGACCTCCGCATTGTTAGGATTAGACGAAAAAAAGAGATAAACCGGGAAACTTAAAGAGTTACCAGCCAATGCCAATGTTGTTATTCATATCGCAATGTAATTGCCATGAATGAGTGCCTACTAAAAAGTGTCAAGCATCTCTTTCTATATTTATTTTTTATATGATTTTGATAGGTATTTTAGCAAGCATTGCACAATATTAATATTTGTTTTTATATAATTATAATATAAAAAATACATTGCAAAATATTAATTCCTTTTAAATAATGAATTATTTCTCCTATGTTCATAATCTTGCTTGTGAGTTAGTTGTTTATCTTCACATTATCAAAGTCTCATTTTTTAAAAAATTATACAAGAACATCTCATCAATACATTTTATCTCTCTTTTCTATCGTATTATAAATTTTATAATATTTTTTTCTGTTTTTTTTTTATTTCTAGGTATCTTATAGCATAAGGTATTTTTCCTTATTTTTTTTATATGAAATGATGAGAATAATCATTCATGAGGTGTGACGTGCAAGGACACTATAATCAATTTTCTAAAGAGATGTAATCATTAGATATAATATTTAGATCATTTTTCTCACTAATAAGAAAGACTTTTCATTAGATAATTTTTTTTCCTTATATTTTTCTTGGATTCTATCTTATCATTATGGGCTACTCCAACCTTATGATATCTTTTCAAGAATTTGTACTATAACGGCTTGCGACCATAGCTTTTTGCAAGAATGCAAGTTAGAGCTTTGATGCGAGACTAAAAGTTTTGTGACTTTTTTATGACTTTTTTCCTTTATGCTCACTCATTTCTCTTGTTTTAATGACTTTGGCTTCAAATTAACTATGTAGTTATCTCTCATCTGAGCATGAAGACGTGAAACAAAAAGAAAGATAAAATGAATAATAATATTTGAATATTTCGTAAATTTAAGCATCTCATCCAACATTCTCTCACTTTTTTTTTATCTTTTTTTTTCTCGTATATTATATCTATACTTTTTCCCTTTTCTCTTTATCGTTAGGTGTAGAATAAGATTTTGGATGTCTAAATATATTTATCCAAAAAGAAAATAAAGAGAGAGAGAGAGAGAGAGAGAGAGTCAGAGAGAGAGAGAAAATAACAATTATAAAAAGAAATATATAATAAAAAAAGGAAGAGAGAGATGCGATGAAAATGATATTAAGAGAAAATTAGTGCATATTTTGTATTTATCGACAGTAAAATGAAGTCGAATATGGAAGAAAAAGTCATATGCATGTGTATAGTAATGATATTATTTAGGTTAGTGAATTTTTTACCCGTGTGACACACTAAATAAAAAAAAGGATTTGAGTTATCTTTATTTAAATTTATCTTTTATTAATTATAAAAATAGGCATAAGTGTTTGTCAAGAATGTGATTATTTTTACTTTTTTATATTATATTAATATCACAAATTTATCTTGAATGTGATTTGTTATTTTATTTAATAAAATTAAATAATTGAACAACATTTAATAAGAATACATCATTTGCATAATATAGAATATTTTATGTAAATTATAATGATACTCCTCAGATTTGATCAAATTATATAAAATATTCTTATTTTTTTTATTTCTACACAAATCTCCCCTATAAATCATGAATAGCTTCCTAATTTGTTTCAATATTCTCATGATTTTTATAAAAAACAATTAACAAGTAATATTTGTTAATAAAAAAAAAATCTCATGATTTTGACTCAATGTCCTCGTAAAAATGTTTCTTAAACGCATCCATATGCTCCACTTGCAGACCTAAACAAACCAGTAAAGATCCATCCTCATGTGGACCAGGAAGAAGCACAAAATCTCCATCGAAGTCATGCGATGCTGGACTCATATAAACCTCCTTCCCCCACCCAAAATCAACGCCATAGATCGGCAACGTCAACCAACTAACCACAGCCAGATTAGGGTTCCCATAAAAAGGCTCCTCCTTCTCACTCTCTAATACATGAAGATCTTGATGAAACCTTCTCAAATCCTCCTGGTTTTTCAAGAACTCAATCCCCGACCTCACGTACTCATCACTAACCCTCTCAATAGCCTCTCTTATTCTACTTGACGCATACCCTAACGGCTTTGACACCAAATCACCCGCAAGGCTAGTAGCAACAGTGTCCAAAGTTGCATTCCCAAAATACCCTTTTGGCAAAGGAGGTTCCATGCGACTTCTCGAGTCAACGATAACAGTAAGCGTTGTTGGTTGGTCCTCTTTGTGCCCTCTTGCCTTACATGCACTTCTCCATATGTGACCAGCTATAGCCTCGTAACGGCTATAACTACCATTACCATAACCGCCATAATTTGCTCTCTTTTTCAATGTCTCAACTTGTGTTTTGCTCAGTTTGAGGATAACCATTGCGGTCTTCTTGTTTCTTTCCTCCGTGTTCTCCGTTTTTCCGAGCAACAACGGAGGCTCATCAAACTCCGTGTGAGAGTGACACCTTGCTAGTGGCACCGAAGGTGGGTCCCCGGCATGCAGCACTTTCCGATCATGAAACGGCACCGTTTGTAAAGGCTCGCCGCGTGCAAGCCTTGCCCACTCACTAATGAAGTGTAATGCACTCGGTCCATCCACAACCGCGTGTGAAAGTGTTATGCCGATGCTAACGCCACCACACTTGAAGTTAGTTAGTTGAATCAGAACCAAGGGCAAGTCTTGAATTGGGAGAGTGTAGTCTACAGTGGGGACAAGGTAGTTGTATTCTGAAGAGGGTGAAAAGTCATCACCGAGATCTTCAAAACTTGATGAGGATTCAGCTTCATTGAATTGAACTCCCATGGCGTTGCAATCAAGTTCTAAACGACCATTGTTTATCCAGTGTAAACGACCGGCTAGTGGATAAAATGGCACTAGGACTCTGCTTAATGAGTCTTTCAAGGTGGAAGCAATGCTGTTGTTGTTGTTCTCTTGGGTGAGCAAGTTTTGCAAGGGAGTACGGTAGAAGTAGATTATGGGGACGTGAGTTACTTTTCCTGTTTGATCCCATTCAGATAAAGATACGCGTCCGCACCATGTTGTCTCTATAGGCTTCACAGTGTGACAAGCTTTCAAGGTCACTGGCATGTTTGCTTTCTCTCACAGGAATTAATGCGCCGGGATCAAAGGTTTTTTAAATTTTTTGAATTAATGATTCAAGAGGTTCATTAATATACATATATACGTCTCTCTCTGATCAGGAAAATAAAAAAAATGTAAAACGCTGTTTTTACTCTAGCTAGGTTGAAGTGAGTTCCTCACGGATGTATCAATGGGATTGACATAGTCCTTAATGTTTTTTTCTCTCTCTCTCTCTCAAACTCACACCAGGAATTGCTTGATATTCACATACAACTATATGTCAATTTATAGGCATTTTTGGTTACAATATAGAAACAACATGAGCCAGTAACTTATCAAGTGGTAAGGACATTTATAATTAATATATATATATATATATATATATATATCCAGGACAGTGATAATTATATTTTCAGTAAAAAGTCAATAATTAATTCTATGAAATATTGAGATCTAATTAAAGAATTTACTTCTTCCAAAATTAATATCTATTTTTTAATACAAGTCAAAATCAAATTCATTATTACATTTTTTAAAAATAACATCCTTTATTTATCATTCATATCATTATTTGTTTATTTATATTATTCGATCGTCACATCATTACTTGTTTATTTATATTATTCTTATAATGTAAACCACTTAACTTTGAAGGGTCCAATTAGAAAAGGGAGGGGCCACAATGACAAACGCAACTTGGTATCGATAAATATCTCCGTAGCTTGATTTAATTACTCATACGGTTACCTCCTTGTATTATTTTAAGCATCTTTTTGTAAAACTACTCAACTTTTAAAGATTTCGTAAATAATCTGTTATTTAATCAACATTTCTTTTTCAATTACGTACCTGTAGCAAATCAATATTTAATAGAAAAACACAAATACTTTGATAATTGGAAATGGTGTAAAGAGCTTTTTCTTGCAATGCTAGTGACAAAGCATCAAATTCATCGGCTTTACCACCTTCCAAAAGCCACATAATTAATATGCTAGCTAGCAAGTATATATATTAAACAACTAAATATCTTCATCTTTGAAAAAAAAAATTCATCAATCCAGGTACAATTAAACCAAACAGTGACTGACCCCGTGAGCTAACTTCATAGAAAAAATAACTGAAAAAAAATCAGATTTACATATAATGTATAAACCCATCTAATTAACAATAGGATATCATTACAAGTGCAAACAAAATCAATTTCATGGGCCCTTGTATTTTCAGCACACGTACGTAAGAAGCATATGATTATATTATATAAAACACACAATTAGGAGGAAAATTGGAGGAGTGAAAGAAAATATGATTAGGAATTATCTCATTTATGATCACCATTTCAAGTGGCATGATGATGTTCTGTTGTATAAGAAGTAAAAACAGTTATTTTTAAACTCATTTCATGTTTTGATCATTCATATATTTTGTTTTCTATTTTTCTTAATCAGCATAATAAAATGCTTTCTGCAACATATGACAGTGATCAATATACCAAATTTCAGATAAAAGGGTATCACCAAAGCTTAACAACGTACTGTTGCATATATCTTCAAATATCAAACAGACTGTATCATTCCACGAGGTGAAATGTGACCATTTTCTCACAAGATAATTTCCAAACCACTTCGCTCGTTCAGTGTCCAAGCCCTCCATAACATGCATGTTCATCAACCATACAATTAATTAAGCACTTTTGGAACATGCATGCATTGTGTTGAAAGTATTTTTTAGCGATGTGAAAGTCAAGAGCAACGGGTCCCATTAATTCGCTATTAATGGTGGAAACTAACAGCGATGCAAATACAAGGAGTATCATCATATCCAATACTCGTTGAGGAATATTAAGGTAAGATCGAGGAACAAGCCAAAGTTTGTACACCATAATTATGCATGAGATTAAAGATGGTTGTGACGAACATCAATATTGAAGACAAGAGTTGATAAAGAGATTAATTAAGGATAAAATTTGGAAATTTTAAATTAGGAAGGAATTTTTTGGAGAACAATTTAAATATGTAATTTTAAATATTTAAGTAGAATGATGTTTTAGATTAAAAAAAATAAAGATAAAGAAATGTAAACCAATTAAACAAGGATATCTAGCTTCTTTATTATTGTTATAGGTAAAAACCACTACATGATAACATAAATAATAGTTAAGAAATAACCAATAACCTTCATATGTAATTAAATTAATTTCTCCTCATCTTATTTAGTTAGGTTATTTTAAGTTGATCGAGAAGCTGTACGTGTTGCAAAATGTATCTGCTTGCTGCATGCATGCAAGTGTCTTTCTCCTATTTATCAATCTTGGCATGATTCAAACACATTAATGTCTTGATAAAAATGCTTCTTAAACGTATCCATATGCAGCACTTGAAGACACAAAGCAAGCAGCACAGATCCCTCCCCATCTGGACCAGGAAGAAGCAAAGAATCTCCATCGAAGTCATGTGTCCCCGGACCCATATAAACCTCCTTCCCCCACCCAAAATCAACGCCATAGATAGGCAACGTTAACCAACTAACCACACCAAGATTAGGGTTCCCATAGAAAGGACCCTTCTCACTCCCTATTGCATATAGATCCTGAAACCTACTCAAATCCTCTTGATTCTTCAAGAATTCAATCCCCGATCTAACGTACTCATCAGTAACCCTCTCAATCGCCTTTCTTATTCTACTACACGCATACCCTAATGGCTTTGACACCAAATCACCAGCAAGGCTAGTAGCAACAGTGTCCAAAGTTGCATTCCCAAAATACCCTTTTGGCAAAGGAGGTTCCATGCGACTCCTCGAGTCAACACAAACACCTAGCGCGGTTGGTTGGCCCTCTTTATGCCCTCTTGCCTTGCATGCAGTTCTCCACACGTGACCAGTCACACTCTCATAACGAGTGTAACCACGTGCATGACCACCAACGCTGTTACTCTCATTCGCTGTCTTTTTCAGTGTCTCAACTTGTGTTTTGGTCAGTTTGAGAATAACCACTGTGGTTTTCTTCTTCCTTTCTTCTGTGTTGTTGGTTTGGCCGAGCAACAACGGAGGGTGAATGAACTGATCCTTGTGAACGCGACACTCCGTTAGTGGCACCAGAGGAGGCTCTCCGGCACGAAACACGTTCCGGTCGAATAACGGCGCCGTTTGAAGAAGCTCACCGCGTGAAAGCCTTGCCCACTCACACAAGAAGTGCAATGCACTTGGTCCATCCGCAACAGCATGTGAAGTATTTAAGCTGATGCTAATGCCACCACACTTGAAGTTAGTTAGTTGAATGAGAACCACGGGTAGCTCGTGAATTGGGAGGGTGTAGTCTACGTTGGGGACAAGGTTTTTGTATTCTGAAGATGGTGAAAAGTCACCGAGGTCTTCTAGGGTTAGTGAGGATTCAGCTTCAATGAAATGAACCCCCATGGCATTGCAGTCAAGCTCTAAACGACCCTTGTTTATCCAATGTAAACGACCAGCTAGTGGATAAAACGGCACTAGGGCTCTGCTTAATGCGTCTTTCAAGGTGGAAGCAATGGTGCTAACGACGTTGTCTTTGTCTTGTGAGGTGGGACGGTAGAAGTAGATTGTGGGAACATGAGTTATGGTGCCTATTTGATCCCATTCAGATAAAGCTACGCGTCCACACTTTGTTGGTTCCATAGGCGTTACGGTGTAGCAGCCTTTGTAGGTTACTGATGACATGTTTGCTAGCTCTCTCTCACACACGAGTAAATTAGGTTTTTGAAAGCGAATGAAGAGGTTCTTCATTAGAGGTGTCTTATTATAGTTATAGGTCTCTGATTGGGACAATAATGAAAAATGCAAAGTGTACTTTTTCACTCTGCCGCAAATTCTGAGTTCAGTTAGTCGAAATGAATTCCTCGTGATGGTTGGTTGTTGCGTGAAAAGCAAAGCAATGCAATGCATGCACGCTTGAACAAGTATAGATTCGTTGAACCATTTGGGTTAGGCAAAAATTCTCCTTATGTATACATTCTGATATGCATGCAAGCAAATTCATGCTGGACACGAGAATACTCTTGATTCTTAGATATTTAGTAGGCTAACATGTAAACAACATAATTTTAAATATTCTCTTAAAAAAACAATTTTTTTTTAGACAGACGAAAAGAAAACATAATTTTAAATATATGAAAATGCATCAAATTATGAGTCTCAAGGACGAAAAAGAGTCAGGTGAAAGACTATGAAATATTTGGAATTTTCGGGTAAACATATATATATGCATGAAGTTCTCTATGTACATATATATTGATCCAATTAATATATAAACTTTAGATATTAATATTACATATATACACGCACACTTTAGACAATTGAAAAGTACAGTAATAATTTATTTCATTTTTAAACATCGTATATACCATATCCATCTACAGAGTACGTACTGTGCCAAACTAAATGAAGATGCATTAATAAGGTGTGGCACTTAATTAAATTTTTTATACGTGAATTACAATCCAACTATTTTTTTTATGCTGATTATTGACTGACGAGTGTGTCAAAAGTATTGGTTAAAGAAGTAAAAAAATAATTAGAATACATAAAAATATGTCTTTCTAGCAAGATTCATACTAATTTTAGTTGTTCAACAGGATTCACGTTGAATGTTAATGTGTATAACCCATAGCTGATTTGAGTTCAATTTTTGTAACTTTCAAACATTAAATTTTGCTCAATTTCCCCCTCAATTAATATCGGAATTTTAAGAAAAGATATGTAATACTAACATAGTGTGTATTAGTGTAGTCATACACCATATAAAATTGAAGTAAAAAAGAGGAGTATACACATAATATTTTTTTTTAATTGATTGAATGATAAAAAAAAAAAAGAAAATGTTACATTTTAGTCAACTAAATTCAACCTAATTTTGGTAGTTTTGTGTGCGCACTTCTTTGTTTTGTTATATGATTTTATTAAACAAACTATGGATATTTGTTGGACTACAAATATAAGGTAAAAATTTATAATTAAAAAGTTAAATATTAGATAATTAAGTGAAGATAATACACATAAACATTAGTATTCAGATTTTGGATTAAAATGTTATGTTAGATTCATTTATATGATTGTTCATAATTCATTAATGTAAATTTCTCTATGTGTTTATCCCTATTATGATCATTGACGGATCTAAGACTTTGGATCAGTGGAGGCAATTAAGAATAGTGAGTTCAAATATATAAAATTAAAAAGTATAAAATATGAAAATATAAAAACATGAGAGTAATAGATCCAAATATATAAAATTAGAGAGACAAAATATAAAAATATTAGATAATTATATATAATTTTTTTAAATGAGAAGGTGCATATGCACACTCTCATTATGTTGTAGATCCACCACTGATTATGACTACTATGAATCCTTTGTATCAAGGTGAAGTCACAAATTCAATATTTTGGATTAAAATGTGATATTATGTTCACTTATATAATTGTTCATAATAATTTATTGACATAAATTTATCCGATATTTATTCTCCTCAATTTGCAAAGATTACTCCTACTCCCAAATTGCATTCAAATAGAAAACCTATGTTTTGCAACGCCCATTTTTCATGGTCACAAACCTCGCAATATTCTCGAAGTCAATAAGAAGCAATAGGTGAGCCTTCTATACGAGCTCTTCAGGCCTGTTTGGATATCATACCCAACAGTTCAATATTCTTCAACGTTCAATTCACTAATCTCACCATCCTTCTACATTGGTTTACCACAGACTACGTCCATTAACTAGTTACCCACCTTAGCATGCATTTTTCGTATTATCATCTAGTTATAAATTGATACAAATTTATATGTACGATGGATTGTTAACTTTCATAATAATTATTTATTTTTTCATAATATACAAAATTTCAATGAATGAATAAGAGAATTATATTTAAATTAAATGAAAAATATTTATAAATTTCAATGGTTAGTTTCATAAATATTTTTCTATTAACTTTCGCTTCCTAAACATTTCTTTTAATGATATTTTAAAACTAATTAATAATGCTGTAAACATATAAAAGAATTAGAGAATTTTTTTAAGTAACGTCGTCTTTAATATAATTTTTATTGATATTTAAAAATTGTTAAAATAAATTAATTTTTATGGTGAAAAAATTGTAAAATCATGACTATATAAAATCTATAAAATTCCATAAATTTTAAGTAGTAA
>PYAF01004358.1:69196-88973 GCA_007407185.1 Glycine tomentella | reverse complement strand
AAATTATACAGTGTTACTCTATATAATTACATCCAATCTATAAATTATTACAAAGCAATTTTTTAATTTAAATAATTTAAATATTTAAAAATGATGTTATTATATATAATTTTATAATTATATTAAACATAAAGCCGAATTTTAATAATAAATTGAAAAATATATTAACATGCATTTGTTCATTCTCAAACTTATATAGTTGTTGTTGATAAGCTAGTCAATATGGCTTTTAGCATTATTGAAACTTATCAAACGGGAGGAGATTTCATCTCAAATTTATATTTTCTTGTTTTTTTGTGGACAAATTTTTATTTTCCATTTTTCTTAGTACATGATATAAGGACATATTTTGTCCATTCTATTTTATATTACATTAGTTTTCGTTTAAAAATATTATTATATATTTTTTAATAATTTAATTATACATATACATAAATCAAAGTTACACATATAAATTATTTAAATTTAATAGATTTGTTGAAGATAATTAATTTGTTCATTATTTTTTATAAATAATTATCAAAAAATAAACCAATCAAATAATCAATTAAATCAAATCAAATTATATGATTGATTAATTAAAATTAACTAATTGATTATCACAAAAATATGTTAAAATTATTAGATATATTAAGATATTAAAAATCGCAAATCATTATATATTAACAGTTTAATTTTGATGTAGCTTTAATAGAATAACATTGATCTAACTGTGAGGATGGAAATAATAAAGTTGTGATGGTAGCAATTTTTTTAAGGAAATTATGAGGATGGAAATCCCTAATTCCCAATTTATTTAATAAAGTGATAAATATGTGTGAAACGATGGTGTTTGGGTTTTAGGGTTTTTGTCGCTGTGGGTGGTGTGGGTTTTAGGGTTTTTGTCGCTGTGAAAGGATGGCGTCGAGACCAGAAGTGATTGCGCCGCCTGAGATTTTCTACGACGATGCCGAAGCTCGCAAGTACACCTCTTCTTCCCGTATTGTTCAAATTCAGGTTTTCCCTTTCTTCTCCTTCTTCTTCTTCTTCTTCATCTCATTACCAATTCAATTTTCTTTCTTTCTGAAATTTATTCATTAATTCCTCTGTGCCAAATAGGCGACACTGTCAGAGAGAGCTCTTGAACTACTTGCTTTGCCTGATGACGGCGTTCCTAAATTACTACTTGATATCGGTAATTTAAATTTTTATTCAATTTAACTATTCTCTCTCGCTTTTGTCGAATTTTAATGGCTTATGAATGATCAACGTAGGTTGTGGATCGGGACTTAGCGGTGAGACAATCTCGGAGAATGGACACCATTGGATTGGGCTTGATATTTCAGTATCAATGCTTAGTATGTTATGTTTTGAAATGTTGTTTGTTATTCCGATCTATTTTGAATTTTTATATATATTTTGCTAATTTTATTTATTTTTCTTAAACTTATAAGATGTTGCGGTGGAGCGAGAGGTTGAGGGTGACCTTTTACTTGGTGACATGGGTCAGGTATATCTATACTACTCACCTTATTTCTGCTTAATCAGTATTATTAGTGTTGCTATTGCTGTTCCAGCTCAATGTTTTCGTGTTCTAATTTATGGTATAAACTTATAATACTCTTCTGTGTGTGTTTTGGTCATAATGTTTGTGTGCAATGAATGAATTATTATTGACAAAGTAAAAATGACATCCATGCTCTGCATCTTGCCTTACTGTTTTTCTGTCACTTTGTCATTTGGTTTCAGGGTCTAGGAATTCGTCCTGGAGTTATGGATGGGGCCATCAGTATATCTGCTGTTCAGGTTTGTTTTCAATATATATGACTAAATCAAGCTAAAATAGATTATTACGAATGAGCCCCATGTTAAATGTGAAAAATAAAAGAACTGAATTTGGGCAGAACGCATACGGGGTGAATGAAATGATAAGGGGGGTTATTATATGTGAATAAGTATTCTTCTCTACCAAGTTTTATAGGGAGCATCTCATTTTCATTATTAATTCCGTGGACATTTATATGACAAGGCAAACTTTTATATGACAATGCAGTGGTTATGCAATGCTGATAAATCCTCTCACAACCCTCGATTAAGATTGAAGTATGTTTCTTTACTTGTTTATTGTGTTGCTTTTTATTTTTTCTATTTTGGGTCTCTTTATCTCTAAGTGTGTGGAAACATGCAAAGTTCTGTGCTTCTTTGCATCTCACACTAGTGAAATTCAATAATTCTGGAACCTATCTCTTTTTCTCTGTTTCTCTAATAACATGTAATCTCAATTTCTGGTGTAGGGCCTTTTTTACATCTCTATATAAATGCTTATCAAATGGAGCTAGAGCAGTATTTCAAGTGTATCCTGAAAATATAGACCAACGTGAATTGATTTTAAATGCTGCAATGCATGCTGGATTTGCTGGTGGTATAGTGGTGGATTTTCCACACAGGTACAGTGACTAAATCTTATAATATTACTATGGCTCGGTTGTTTCATAAAAATAATATTCTGGAAATAAAAATAGTCTATTTTTTTTTTTCTGTCAGTCAGCACAAATGTTTTTTAATTTTTGTCTTCTAGTGTTTGGTAATTGGTAGGTGCGCTATAATAATAGTTTTTGGTCAACAGGGTCATGTTATGTACTAGCAATCTCAATTTGGTAAAAAATATTCATGAATTATTTTTACCTTTTACCAAGATAACATACAAGAAACTCAAATTTTGTCTATAATCCTCCTATGTTTTTGTGTCACTGTATTTTTTTGCTTAGCAATATTTGTGAGAATTTATTGAATATCTCAAATTGAATCCTCTTAACTTGTATACTTTCTTCATGAAAATATGCATCACCACTAGCTGGGGTGGAACCATAAGATATTTATTTAGGTAGCTAAATTATAAGATTAATGTAAGTCCAAAAAAATCAAGGCATAGCAATATTAAAGGCAAGTCTAAATTTGACAGCTTTTCATATTCTGAAAAAAAAAAAAAAAAACTAAACTCAAAATGATAGACAAAAATGTCCAAATATTCTATCAAATAAATTTTGGGGTAAGCCAGTCGTCTTATCTTAGCTACTCAAGCTTAAAAACATTACCCCTAGAAAGTGTAATATATCTGGACATTGTTGATTCATGCCTCACATATAGTTATAGATTTACACCAATTATGTACACTACTAAAGGAAAATTATATTTGACTGGTGGGGTGTAGTGTTTTATTTGATGTGGTTGTTATATATGATTTCTTTTGAAAAGCACCATTTTGCCTGGCCTTCTTGAGCATGGTGTTTCACTAACTGGAGAATAATTGTCTTATGATAGTTCTAAGAAGAGGAAGGAGTTCCTTGTTCTCACTTGTGGTCAATGCTCAGTAAATGCATCCATTTCCAAAGGTAAAAATGAAAATGGGGAGAGTTGCTCTGATGACGACAGTGAAGATGAAGAAAATCAGACAGTGAGTGTTACCACATTTGTGAATTCAATTTATACAATGAGTTCTTTAAAAAATAATCTTCCCAAAAATATAGCTTTCTTTACAAAGCACCTGGTGTTAATTTTTGCTTTATTTGATTAGTTTGTTGTATTCATAGATCACTACCTATATTCCAGATTTTGGAAATACAAGATGTGGACAAGTTATATAAATGCCATCTTTACCTGTCATTGCTCACAAGCTTATGTCTAGTTTACTTATCAGACAAAATAAAAATACTGCAGGTATGTATATCAGACAGGCATATACCGCGGAAGAAACAGAAAAATAATAAGGGTGGTAAGGGAAAGGAATGGTTACTAAGGAAGAAGGAGCAGATGAGAAGAAGAGGAAATGTTGTTCCTCCAAATACCAAGTACACAGGTCGAAAACGGAAGGATCGCTTTTGATTTTGTCTGGCGTTTGCCTCCGGATCGAGAGTATAAAAAGCTAGCCATATTTATTATTTGTTAATGGGCGTTACCAATTGCATCTTGCTTGGGCCTTGAAGGCTACTCATACATGCACGTTCCTGCAGTCAAATGTGTTTTATAGAAACCTTTGAAGGATATTTATTTTGTATGTTGGAATATCAGTTTTGTTTTTTTTTTTTCTTGAGGTGGGGATCCTTAGCCATTGGGGCTTATGATTTTGTTTGTTTTTAAAATACAGATAAATAACATTTGCTTTATTTGTATCTATTTGGCCAACTTATGCATTTTAAATGTGAGGTGCACAATTTCAGAATACAAGTAGCTTTTCAGGTTGAGTGAGTCATTATAGTTGTGTATCCATTTTACTTTTTTAGTTTTATAAATAGAATCTTACTGTAATTTTTCTGGTTTCACATTTATCACACTAACTAATACCTTCTGGATGTAGCTATTACAGTAATGGAATCTTACTGTAATGATTATTTAAATTGATTGGAAAAAATAGATATTTGCCACATTACCAATACAAATGATTGATTTTGATATTAATTGTATTATTTAAGTAAAATTAAAATCGATGGAATTTCACTTTATAATTTTTTTTGACTGGATGGTACTCATCCTTTCATATAGCAAGTTCATAATTAAAAGTTAGAATTTCGGCGGCGAGGAATTGGCGGGTAGAGAATGGGTAACAGTCTTAGTATTTCCTTGGTTTATAACTCGTTACATATAATTTGAAGAGGTCGAATCCTGAATAATAATATTTAAATTATCTTATTTTGTCAATTAAATTTAAATAGTAAAGCTGAATGCCTTGTTCATGTCAAGCTCATAAATATTAGAATGATCCTATTTAAATATTAAACAATAAATAGCTTACGATGAAAATAAAATATCACTTCAGCATGAACGTTCTTTTACTTAAAATGTGTTCATGCACCAATAATAATTCTGTTATTTTGGGCATAACGCCATTCTTTTACCTCGAGTTTCAAGCTTGTACCAAGGATCAGCTCCACAACATGTTAACGATGCCACAGCCTGATATCAGGCATCCTCGTCCGAACAAATGGAGCATTAAAACAGCCACCATTTATTTAACTTGATCGTGTGCTCAAATAAATCAACATTCAAACCACAACAAGGACGAGAGAGCAGATATTAAGGAGACAAACCCCCAGCCCTTTCCTATAGAAAACCACAGTAAAGATGAGAACATCTAGTTAATTTACATGACGAAGGATTTCCTTCCAAGCAATTATACAAACCAATTTACTTAAATGACATCATTACATTAAGTGCACAACATAGTATGCATATACTGATGTTTCTTGAAGCCATGAATGTGGGAACTATCAAGGTGCAGCAGATATGAAGCCACATTAGCACGTTTATTCAATGGGAAGCCCAAAGATCAAATATCTCGTCTGTCTCCTGTGACACAACAGAAGTACAAGTTAGTTGTTGTGTTTGCAGGGAAGCATTGTGCAAGACCTTTATTGTCATCATGATCCAGGTGTTTGGTTCTCTGCATGCAAAATAAAGGGATAAGAAAGCATAAAAGGAGGACTCTTACACATTGTTTCGTATAGGGGAAAGAAGACAAAACAAAAATAGAGAACAAAAATAGGAGGTAAAAATAAAAGCATTTTCTCTCCTTTGGTTGGAGAGTAAAACTTAGGAGAAAGAACTTTCTAGGAGAGTCCCGCCAAAATATCTTCTTCCCTCCTTATGTGAGATAATATGTTTTTAAAACCAGATTGGATAATATGTTTTTAAAACCAGATTGGTTATTGAACCAGCAGTCAAGACACTAATTTAAGGTTCAATGAATTCAACATAATTAGTATCAATAATAGTAATAATATTATTATTATTATCATTATTATTATTATTACAGAAACACCATATAACTTTATAGCAAAAAAATAAAATAAAACATTTTATAGGTTCTAATTAACATTAAAAATACACACAAGTCCAAATCAAATATAATATTTAAGTCTAATAGTCTGTTTAGTTCTAGTGACAACTCGCACGTCTCCTTTTCACATCGAAGTAGAAGTTAGTCTATATAGTTTTACAACGTTGGTATTCCAATCAACATTGGTATAAAAGTTTAAAAGTAAAAAATTTTAAAAAAATGCAACTAAAGTATTTGAAGTTCTCATGTAGTGTCTGACATGGATACATATCTGATATTACTATTTACATGTGTCCATGATGCTAAGAATATTAATTGGAATTTTAGGATTTTCAGGTAGCAATATTTTTTATTAAGCCTGCCACCATCTTCAGTTGAAAATAACACATTCCCATGCTATGAAAAATGCTAATGTTTAAGATAATAACATCCCCAGGATGAAGATAATCCCAAAGCCTCTGAACAGATGCTGTCCATTCATATCACTACAAATAAGTTTAATCCAAATCATCAATGTTTCTACTGGAGACCCCTAACCAGGAAGATTAAAACATTATTCTTTTATCACACTATTTAGTTCTTCAATATACCAAAAATGAGTCAATGCCACTTGGCAAAGCTCAAACATATTTTCTCTAGCACACACTACCTACCTCATTATTATTACTAGAAGAATGCAGTCATGCTTTATGTAAACTAGGAGACTAGGAGTACATACCTTCTCCAAGTAGCCGTTCAAACCGAGCCACAATGTGTTTTCCATAAGTATATGTTTTCAAAGCATGAGTGTTAAGTCTTATGCGAGAAAGTAATGTTGCTCGCTGATTTTCAGAACAGATCTCAAGAACCTTCTGGATCACATAATTTGCAAATTGGTCTTTCATCATTGTCTACAATGAAATCAAGCATGGTGCAGTAAGCAAGAGTACAAACCCCAAAATGCATGGGTCATACCAATTAGAACCTATTAATAATAGCATAATTCACATTACATGTAAATAAGAACTTTCTACCATTGTAATAATTTGGAAGACCTCAACAATACTAAATATGGCATAATAATAATAATATATGGAAGGATCGATAATTCCAGCTCATAATTAATATAGAAAAAGGATCTTAGAGTAGTTTTAGTGTCTCAATCAACTATAAAATGAAACTGGAAAGACTATAGATCGGTCAAGTAAAACAGCAAAAACAATATCCATAAAAGCCCGCCGCTAGACATCTAAGTACAATATTTTCCAGTTTTAAGTGACCATACACATGCTCTCTTAAACAAAGATCCAGAAACAAGCAAATATGCCTTCATTGTCATGTGCAGGTGTAATTCAGAAACGAGTAACCCACTCATTTGCATTGTAACAGCTACCTTCCTCTTCCTGTGAAGCAATATGTCTGGGATTCTCCATGAACCCTGAGTATCTCAGAACACATTTTAGATGCAGAAATAAGGAGGCTAAGATTTGACAGTGGTGTCATTTTTAAAGCTCACTGGTGTATTTGGTTTGAAAGGAATACCAATGACCACTTTTCAGTGCTTTCAGTGCTCTGCTCATGGTTGGGGCAAGGAAGTCTATATTACTCGTATACGTAGAGAGATTGTACATCTTTGTATTTTAAAGCTATTTGTAATGCTGTTTTCTTCTCCCCCTACCCCCTCCTTTCTTTTGGGAGGATTTTTTGCCTTCCCCCAATTGAACTTTCTTGAACATTCTCTTCATTTCTATTAATGTTTTTATCAGAAGAAAAACAAGCAAGCAAAACTCTAATCCAACAGCTTTCCCAGATAATTAGTTGCAATTTTTCTTCTATGCAAGTTTCATGGATAAAATCTGCTATGCATAATAATATATGAACATTTTATTGACTAGTGAATGTGATTAGCCTTGAGAATTTAATACTTACCAATAAATTATCATTTTGTTTGTCTTGTCCAACAATCTCCACAATTAACAACTGCTGTTCAGTGGCATCACCATACTCCAAACATTTCTCAACAACATTTGATGCAAATTTATGCTGGCTTAATTGGACGATATGTCCTGACAGCTTGCAAATAATTTGACTCCTTTCCTGAGGCTTTCCTCTCTCCAACACATGCTGTAAAGACATAAGCAGAGCATCATAACTAAATAAATGAAACAAATTTTAGATATAAAAGGTCAACAAGCCATAAAAATATCCCATGTGCAAAATAGTAAATGTTAGGCAAATAAACCCCAGAATTTATCTATATCATTCATAGCATATAGATAAAGCTGTTTGAAAAGGCATTATCAATTAACACACATAGGCAAAACAAGTATTTATAGGCCAAGGACAGTAGAAGAGGGCCTTGAACATCCCCTCAACAAAAATATATATATATATATACACACACACACACACCACACAAATACACAGAGAATCTAGTCCTTGGGAATGAATTGGGTTGTTCCCTCCCAAAACTGCACATTTGATTCAGTTTCTATTATGCATCATAACCACCATCCACCGCTAAAAATCTGTATTACAATTAACAGGGAAAGAAAAATAGTAACTAACCTGAGTAACATAATTACCATACTGGTCCTGAGCAAGAGTAAAAACTGACTCCAAGATTTCATCAACAATAAACTGACATTGAACCTCATCTGAACAATGCTCTAGAACTCTCTACAAGAAATATTATCATGGGACTAAATGCGCAATCAAAGAAACATCAATTTCTTTATGGAAAAGGTAAATGCAATAACCTTACCTGTATGACCCGGCAACCATATGGATGCATAGATAGAATAGCAATTTGACCACGAAATGCAGATATTATAAAGTCAATGTTTTTAGTTGGAATAGATTCAATGCACTTCTGTATTACATGATTCCCATTTTGGTCACGGACACATCTCATAACATTTCCATCTAGCTCATGAACAAGTTGAGCTTTCTGTTCAAGATCGATAACCTCAAGTGCCTGCACAGGAACAAAATAGAAATAAATGAAATGATAGATTCAAACTGACACACAGAGTATACTGGAAATACTTGTATTTATAATATCGTTCTGCTAAAGACAGTTACTCAGGTTGGCTTTCAGAAAAAAAATACACATACAAAGGAAAAGAAATGAAAAGAAACAGAAATATCTCAACTCCAAGAAGTGAGAGCCTACACCACAATCACCAAATCCTATTTTTTTCCTCTTCTCAAAGTGAGAGGATCTGTGCCAAAAAGGAAGCACAAAGAACATGCTTGTATCACGGTATTAGTCAGCATTCTTTGCTTCTGTGACTACATATACAAAACCCAATTTGCAGTGACAGTGGAGAATTCTTGCTTTGATGAAGTCTTACTTCATTCCATTTTCTATCAGTTATTTACACACAAAAACCCCATAAATTCATGTTGACACTGCTTCATCAATCCCCTGCAGCTATTACTATTGATAATCAAACAGAATTTGGGCTGAAGTAAAAAAATTGCTCTTCAAAATATGGAGTTTCCCAGCAGGGGAAATTATGCAACTTGTATTTGACATGGAAAACAAACAGACCATAAATACTCTCATCTTGATCAATTGCAAACAAACTTATTTTGTCATTACTAGGAACTACACCTTGGCTAGAAGATAAGATAAATTTCTGAGATAAGCAGCCCCATTTTCAGATTGTAATTTGCAAAAAGGCAGACATCTAGCAAATGCTTAAGTAGGATCTTCATATATTTAGATCATTAATAAATCTCAATCAGAGATCCTGTGGTTCAAAATGGTAGGAATAAAGTCATAGTCATACTGACTAAAATCCATGAACATATCTTGTAATAGATTTCAAGACAAACAACTGACATGAATATATACCAATGTCTTTATGTTATATGAATAAAAAAAATTACATACCTTTTGGATTACACGACAGCCATACATCTGCAGACTTAAAGGCAGTATCTGACCAAGAAGTCGATTTGCAAGTTCCTTTCTCTGCTCAGGGCTTCCATACTCAAAAAACTATGCACAAGAGAAACAGTCAAATTGAGCATAACAGATTCCAAACAATCATAAAGTTTGTTGATGACAATGTACATCACTTCAAAACATACCTTTTGGATTACATAGTTGCCGAATACATCAGTCATTAATTTTGAAGTATGTGGAAGAACCTCTTTGAACACTAACTCCTTCTCTTCAACACCACAGCTTTCCAACTTCTGCTGTATAAAACGGCTCCCATGCTGATCAGTACTGGAGTTAAAAAAAAATGAACTCAATTTCCAAAGCCAAGGGTTGATAAAGTGATAGGTACAAAGATCACCAAAAATATTACTTGCCTAAATACAACTATATGTCCAATAATATCAGATAGCTCAAATCTGCGACCTTTGCCAGATTTTAACTCTTCAAGAAAAATAGCAATTTTGGGGTCGTGAGCACCATCAAAGGCTCTTTGACCTTGCCATCCAGATAATAAACCTCCATTTCTACCAGAAGCTGGAGAGAGTTTCATTTCATTCCTTCCACCTAGAAGGCCAGGACTACTTTCTGGGTATCCTGATAAAACTGGTCTAGAAAGTGGGGAACTTGGATACTGGGGTACGAAACCCAAATTTGAAGGGTGTCCAAAATAACCAGGGTGTATTAGCCCACCTCTATTAGAATTCAAATTAGCACCAGTTCTCTGATTATGTAATTTTTTGTCATCCAAGTAAGCACCACTACTGGGCCTTTTTTGGGAATCAAAAGGACCAATTTGGCCACCAACACTGGCTCTAGGTGCCAGTAGATGACCAGATACACCATATCCCTCCGCAAAAGGTTGTTGATGATATTGCATGTAAATAGGATCACCAAAAGTAGGCTGCAGAGGAAATCCAAATTGTCCAAAAAACTTGTTTGCATGCATCATTTCAGCTCCGTGTGAAATGTTTCCTGCAGTAGAAGAAACCCCTGGTGCTTGGGGAGTAAAACTAGAACCAGTGGCCCCGTCAACAAGTGGTACAGAACCATGAGGAGGGTATGCAGCAATATATGGAGGAACAGCTGTGGGACTAAAAGGGTATGCACCTACATATTGCGGAGAATATATACCCGAAGCCTGCAAATTAGTGTAAAACGGATTTACTGAGGCCATATAAGCTGCTGCTGTAGCATATAGTGGAGGTGTATACCCTGATGATTGCAGTACAGGCTGTACATCAGAGGAGAAATTGCTGGGATTGTGAAGAAACTGCTCCATACCAACATATGCGCATTTTTCACTTTGAGAATTGCCGCTAGGCACTTCAGATGGATAGTTTTGTTGCTGGTGTTGCATCAAATTATTCTGGAAGCTGTTCTTCCATTTATCTTCATAACTCTGACTTTCTGAATTTGGTAGATTAGATACATTGAGAGCCCTTAATTGTGATTCTACAATTGTAACATCTAAGTTATTAAAACCCATGCTTCCAGTGGAATTGAGAGATGATGAACTTGTGACAGGGGCAGGGGAATCAACAGTTGATGACAGCCTTATATCATCTGCACCTATGGTAAGTTTTACAGCATCCACTGTAGTGACAGGAGGACCATGAGAAGAACTGGAAACAGTATCTATGTCAATTAGTTCATCCACCACTCCAAGAGACTTATTATATACAGGTGGCATGTTATGGGGAAAATCTTCCTGAAAGTTTGAATTTTAAAACAGAAAAAAAAATCATGCACTCATAATCAGAAAATTAATCTGGAGGAGGAAAAAAAGAAAAAGGTCATGTGATTGTCTACAGTCAAAACTTGGACTCAAACTTGCAAAAAATAGTAAAAGAAAAAAGTCATCACAAACATGGGATCAGTACATGCTGCCCATTGCAGCAGGAAAGAGGCAAAAACAAAAGGAAATAAATGCAGAATAAAGTAAAATTCTAAAAGATAAAGTGTTCATGTGTAGAAATTCATGAGACTAATCCTATAATTTATATGCAGAAAACTTGAGTGATTTTACAAATTCAGAAGTTAATATCACAATAATCACCAGTACTAAGTTTGTGTGCTGAGATGATGTTGAAGCCAAATCCTGTCTATGCCATTTTCCACTAGCTTTGTCTAACTCATTGTCATACATCTGTTGGGTTGAATCATCTTCAGACTCCTCCTTGTGTGTTGCAAGAGTTCCTCGAGACAAATATAAAGACCCTTTACCACTATCATCTGCAGAAGCCAATCACCAATTACTGTTAAAAGCCTAATACTACAATACGGTGCACCAGACAGGACATTTTCCCACGAAGTGGGGGAGGATATTTAGTGTTTAAGTTGACATTGCAACAGTCAAATAAGCAAGATCAGCTAGTAATTGGTCTTCAGACTCACATATTTGCATAGCTCTGTTCAGAGATCCCAAGCTCACATTCCGGGTGGTGTTCTGGGATAACAAGTTTTCTATGGCCAGAAATGAGCCTTCCATGCTTGGAGGTGCACTGCCACTGCGGTTGGGTACCACATCCTTTCCACGGCCATGAAACCTATGGCCATTCAAAAATATACCCAAATCCTCCGTTGCCATGTGACGGGATGGTGAGCCAAAAGTTGCAGCTTCCTTAAGAGACGACCATTTACCCCCAGCTTCAGAGATTCTAATTGGACTCTCAGTTGCCATATTACTGGAAAATTAGTTTGCCCCGCCTTTTGTAATGGAAACGAGAAATGTCATGTTGCCTCCTAAAGTGCCCCCACAAATTGTTGCATCAGCATAAACATCCGACAAGAAATGAACTTTATTATTACGCTAGGAAAGTAAGGAAGCATAGTAGTGCTAATTACTCAACAAGAACAGAGATGAAACAACATGACAAAATAGAATACTTCATGTAAATTTGTAGAAGTACAATGCAAAATCTCGCATGCAAATTCACACAGTTAAATTATTGTACAAACTCAGAGAGAGTTAAATTATGATATTTTGTAATGTTTCTTAAAGTCATAACAACAAGCTTACTGTTCAAAATTTCATTTCAAGTGAAACGTGCTTCCTTTTCAACCTTAAGTTAGCCACGATCATAAAACAAGTATCACCATAAAGGACAGCAACAAACAAGTACAATTACCTCATACAAATCACCAATTCATAATTTCGTATGATAAGAAGAAGAAGAAGAAGACAGTGAAATTCACAAGAAATGAGAAAAGGAGTGAAAAATGAATGCATGAAGACACAGAAGACATGAGAAGAAAAAGGAAAAAAGTAGTGGGAGCATGAAGAAAACGAACCTACTACGTCGGTTTGGGAATTTCAACTTAGAAGAACGTGAAGAATGAGTTTGGGAGTTGGAAACCCTAGAATAGATTCTCTAACGAAGCTGGGATGAGTGTGACTGAAAATTGAAATGAATTGATATGTTTCTATTATTTTATATTTATTGTCAATGACTGTTATGGGTCAAGTGCAGTGCAGTGAAGCACGCAGGAGACGAAGAATTTAAAAGTGCGTTTGTTTCTACTTTGAGAATAGAGACTCCGAAAAAAACGCTATTTCCACACTCCGTTTTGCTATTCTCCGTTTGTGAGTGGTCGGAGTGGCCAAATTAATCATGCGCCTATCATCATCACCATCATAGCCCGATACATACATTAGCCATACCACGGTAAGATTTAGGGTTCCCTTCGTTTGAGTTAAAAAGACAACGGATAGTAAGGAAAATTAATAGCAAAATAAGATAAATTTTATATTTTTTTATTTTATTTTAATTTAAAACTTTTGCCTAAATTTATTTTTATTTCATTTATTTCTACTCTATTGAAAAACTTATAAGAAAATCAAAATTAATTCCTTTATAAAACTCATAGTAATATATTTTTGTCATTGGTTTTTAATTTATTTGAATATAATAATTTATATTAAATTAGTATTAATTTTTTAACTAATATTTCTAAATCATTCATTCATAATATCTTAATTTATGAGTAGAATAATATTAGTTAATGCCTTCAGGATATTTTTAAATAATTATATAATTATGAAAGTGTACAGTATTATTAAATACTAATGTATAAGTTGGTAAGATATTTAAGGGAAGTTTGAATTACTAGTTCTTATATAAGACAACACATAAATGTCCAGTTTATTGGTAGCGCTCAAGATCCATGCTGACAAAATTGATGTTGGCTCATCTAAGGTCTCATTAAATAGCAAACTTGCATCAAAATATTCAATGATGTTCTTATAAAAATTATGTTAGGATTGTATTCAGTTATTAAGTCCTTTTTTATCAAATTATAAATAAATAAAATAACTATATGATAATCATTAAGCCTACACACTTTTTTTTATTCTAGTTTCATTTACTAACTTCAACACGAGAATAACTTTGATTATCCACTCATTTCTGCCAAATTTTAAGATTAGCACTTTATTTAGCTCTATCATCAAGATGAAAACCTAGTGGACCTAATTGACCACCAATAACTTGTTAGATCAAAATTTAATCCATGTTTTTTTAAATGATAATATTTTTTTATTCTTATTATAAACAAGTCTTTATGAGTTTATAAACACTTACAAGTTAAATGAGAGAGTTTATATGCATCAACAATTTAATTCACTTTACTTCCTTATTTTTTTTGTCTTATATTTTATTGTTGAAATTCGTAATTGAAATGATTCTTAAATTTGATTGATTTCATAAAATATTATTTTTTTTCATAAAAACATCGTTCAATTATTTTTAGTTAAAAATAACTTAAATTTTAAAAAAAATACATAAATATAAAACTATCAAATAAAATCAACTTTAATTTTTTATTATTATTTGAGAACATCAAATATATATAATTTAACTTTTTATTATTATTTGAGAACATCATATATATAATTTAAAATATTTTTTTAATTGTTATATTTAGCTTAAAAATAATTTTTAAACTCTATTTTTTTATTTAGAAAAAAAAAAAAACCCCACTTTACCAAAAACAGGTCCATTGAAAAAAACAAAGAAAACAAAGCAAGAAAGTGAAGAAACCAGAGACAATCACATGAACCCTAACCTAAACCCATGAGAAATTATTGAAATTGATGCATGGCGGAAGTGAACACTCTGGTGGTGCGAAAGCCCTGTTTTGGCCTTCCAACCGGTTGCACTCAATCCCTCTCTGCATACATTTATCTGAAATTCGCCCAAATTCCATTCCAATTGGACTTCCATCTCAACAACCCTCATTCTGGTAACACCCCCTTTCCCTTTCCCTTTTTTTTTTTTTTTTTTTTTCTCTTTCAGGCTTCTCGGTTTTCATTCTCATATATAAAGTTTCATTTTTTGTCTTTTTTTGCTTATGGGTATGCACTTTTTTGTTTTGGTTAGATCAAATTCCTTACTTTGAGTTTGGTGACTCTGTGGCTTATAACAATGAGAAAGAGGGGATCATTGAGTGCTTGAAGAAAGATGTTGGGGTTGTTGATTTGGATAGTGGGGTTTCGTCAGTCCCTGAGTGGATTTCAACCAAAGCAATTATCACCACTTGGCTTGCTGATGCACTTGCCTATGAACTCTGGCTGGGGTGTGAAAGCTCCTCTGCTTATAGCATCTATTACTCTGATCTTCCTTGGCCATTGGGGAAGATTCTCTCTTGGAAGAAAGCTAATTGGGTAAAGCTGAAACATGGGATAACTAATGACAATGCTGAAGTGAAGAAAGAAGAGGTCAGTTTTTCTTTTCTTTTCTTTTCTTTCCATGGTTCAGTAATTTCAACTTTTTTGTGTGTGTGTAGTAGTAGTAGTAGTAGTAGTAGTTTTAATGTTTTGTGTGTATGATTTTCTCTTTGATTTGGTATTTATGTTTAGTTATTAGTGATGGACAGATTTATGAGAGAGCAAAGTCTGCATATGAGGCCTTGTCAAGTTGCTTAGGTGGACAGAATTACTTATTTGAGAACAGGTGATTCCTCTGGTTGAATTGTGTGGGAATTTGTGATATTATCTTTTGTTAGAGCTATTTATGGGAAGATTTTGGTTTGGTTTTCATTTTTAGAGCTATTATTGACTTCATCCTCCAGGTGATGTATTCATATGCTTCATTTGGTTTATGCAGGCCATCAAGCTTGGGTGCTATTTTTCTTTCACATGGACTGGTTGTTCTTCATGCTTTACCTGTAAGTATTAATATTAATTATTTGTGATTCTAATCTTTGTTTTAAGATAGTTACGAATACTCTACTGGCTGCCTGGGTTATACTGGTCAATTAAAACTAGATAGTTATGGACTTGTGGTTACATGTTACTTTACACTCTGGGAACTATCATGAAGTTGGTCTGATCTCAAAATAGGAATAAATGTTTTTGGCACTCAATTGTCTAAAGCAATGTAGCACATTAGCCAATAGATAGGTGAAAGAGAGATCCATACAGAAAAGGATTATGTTAGGGAACCTTTTATAGAATAGCTGTATATGAAGTGTTTACAAATGTTATCTGCCCAATTTTGGCAGAGTGAATGACAATTGACTAAGATTGTTCTCAAGGAATTGAAGTTGATATTTAAAAGGTTTTATGTTAAAAAAGAATATTAACTCCTGCGAAAGCAGTTCAAGACTGGGCAATAAACAGTCAATATGTCTGCCAACCTCAATTTCACCACTCTTTTTAGACCTGCTAAAGTCAGAGTTATTTTAAGCTGTGATCCGGTCCATTTGGAGTTTTTGGTCTTAGATACTTCTCTTTACCTCTTTGGTGTAAGAATCATGATCGCAATGGTCCTAGAAATAATAAAATAATTGCAATGAGGCGCACTAGATGGAAAATTTGTAACTTAGACTTGTTCTAGTGAGATGGCCGAGCAAACGAGAGATTGATGATTGGGGATTCCTAGTTTTCTTCTTATTGAGAATATGTTACTATTTTTTATACATAATCTGGTTTTGGGTAATACTTCTGAAAGAGGAAACTAATATTCAGTACCAAAGCCTTCTAAGCCTCTGTACTTAGTTGCTTTTGCACTCTTCTACCCATGAGATTCCTGGCTTTTCTCCTTAATGAAGACCACATATATATATGTTTTTATTTTATTTTGCACCTGTGCTAAATGCAGTTTGCATGCTTATTAGAATCACTTAGACATTTGTTTTGAGAAAATTTTAATTCTAGATCCTGCATTGATGTACATCAGGAATCTTCAATGTTGCGGATCAAGTTTTCAGAGCATGCTAATTTAGTTAGATATGTGCAACAATGTAAGACAGAACTTATAGAAGCAGTTCCATCTCCTTCCTCTGCCCCACAATTTCATACTGATGCAACATCATCTGCTTCTAAAAGTCATTCAAGTAAGATATTTTCTGGATTTTGTAAATGCAGACTTCTCTTTTAGTTTTGCTTGATGAGATTGCCTTAACAAGCATAAGCAGTACTCGATTCATATAGATAACTAGAACAGAATCCTTCTCTAATAATTTTATTTAGATACAGTGGCCGGAAATATGTATGTATTTGCTATTTTAAACTCTCATGTCCTGTCAATCTTCATGAAGTTTGATTTGTCATTTTTTTTTAAATTAGGTTCAAAGCCGAAGAGTAAGCCCAAAAGGGAGAAAACACAGGAGGAGAAAACCTTCAAAAGGAAGGCCAAATATTTTGTGGTAGCACAGTTGGTTGCAGTTGTTGTGTTCCTCACACTTATGACTTCATTTGATGATGCTGAAGTGGAGTTAGATTATGATGATGGTGGTTATGATTTCGATGAATGAAATTGCATTCATTTGTTTATCTTCCTCAATTAAAAGCCAAGGCTGTCACCAACCTAAATAAAACAAGTGTCTCTTGTTCTTTGTTACAATGCAAAATTGGAAAATTATCATTCATTCCAATTTTTACTGGTTATAAGATTCATATTTGTGTAGACGAGTGTTAAACAGATTGTTGTTGTCACGTGAGGCAAATCATGGAATGAGTTCTTTGAATCATTTTCAGATTTTTGATGTAGCGCCTCTTTTTATTTGTAATGCTCTTCAAGTAAATTTTGCTTGTACGGCCCTCCCTAGAAGTTTCTAGGTTTTTTTTTTAAAAAAAATAATACCATTCACAAAATAAAAATATATATTTATTATTGGAAAGATGCCATTGTTTATTGAGTTGTAGGAAATGAACCATGACTTGAATGAACCTTTGGAATTGTAGGCCTAAACAAGTCTTGAGAGAATTAGGCTTTGCTTGATTCTCCTCACATTTTTCTTTTAAAAACTTTTCTAAAACGGCTGAGATTCCTGACCTTTTTCCATAGAGACAAGTCTACGAGGAATGTACTATTTGTATTTTTCAATTAGTAAGCGAACTTTTCAAGTATTTAGTACATTTAATTTCTTGATTTATTTTACATAAGCCACTCTTTTTAAGTATTATCACACTTTGATTGATGGACACCTATAATGGATAATTTATATATGATAAAATATTTTTATATAAGATAATTTTTAACTAATGATAAAAAAAATTAAAAATATTAGAATTTCATTTAGAGATGATATTAAAAAAAAGGTAAATTAAAAGAAATGGACAATAAGAAAATATAAAGTATACAAATAAACAAATAAAAAAATAATGTGTGCAACACTATTTTAAAAACAGAGAAAAAAGTTGAGTGTCTAATTGAGAAAATAGCAAGTGAGACTCATAAGTTGTGTATTCTAATATATGTAACTATATAAGATTAGAGGCTATTAGATAAGTATTTGTTGCCAGTAAAAATATTTTTTCATATAAAAAAATCATATTCAATATCGAAAATACTTAAAGTTAGTAATCCTTATGAGATTTTGTTAAGCTTTGGAAGCGAAAATAAGATTAAGAACTTGGTTGATTCTTTTTTCACGTCTTTGTTCTAAAAACTGATTTTTTCGACAAATAAGATTAAGGATTTGTTGATTCTCTTTTCACTTGAATTAGTTGTGTCTTATATTCAGGGACAAAAAGAATATTAAGTTTTAAAAGTTGTTTCTGAAATAAATTTTAAAAAAAAAAAAACATCAAGTACTATATTCAAGTGCTTAGGGAACAAATGGTAGAGATGAATAAAAAGGGATGAAAGTATTAGGAATGCAAAGAGATGGAAGAAATTTTAAAACCTAATAAATTGTGAGTAAAGTGGAATTAATTTAGAAAAATAGTTTTAGAAAACAAATTTTAGATGAGAAATAAATTGTGAGTAAAGTGGAATTAAAAGTTTCCTATAAGTATTTAAAATTTAAGATCAAACACACCGTAATTAACAAGTTTCCTCTCTTTTTTGAGTTAAAAGAATTTAAGATCCCCAAATTAGAGAACTTCAAAATGTTCACAAAAAACTTATAAGGGTGGGTCTTGAGCATTACATGGAAATTCCTCATTTCCCTCCATAATAAAAATTCTCTAACAAGGGTGAGAGATTGGCATAAAATGTCTCCCTCCCTTTCTTTTTACTCCATTTTCCTTTCATCTATATCTACCCTTAAATAAATTACTTTCACTGACACCCTTTGCTAACTAAATAAATGAACCAAAAATGCATGCCATCTATATCTATGTTCCAGCCCCACAAGAAATATGCTGCAAGTTCACATTCTCCCACTTCTTAGCAAGTTCATTGTATCCCTCAGCATAATCAACAGCAAACTCTGCCATTGAGCTCATAGCAATTGACATACCAGCACAAAGCACCTTGATAGCAACTTCAGCCAATTTCTCAGTATTCATTACCTCTTCAACCTGACCAACTTCTACCATTTCCATATTCTCACCATGTTCTTTTGATCCATCTGGATTTCGTCGAGTCCCTTCTCTTAACTGTTGTTGGCATCAGAGCAAGGTTCCAGAGTCAAGGGAAAGCCTGAATTCGAGCCAGAGGTTCACTTTCGAGTTTTCCGGCAAATTTCAATTCTGCCAAACATCGAAAGTCCCATCTCTGATCGTTTTTTTTGGGAAAACTGACATCGCCACCGCCGGAAGTCCACGCGCCAAAGTGAGGAGGTATCGGGTTCGTAAGAAAATT
>PYAF01004358.1:20001-69096 GCA_007407185.1 Glycine tomentella | reverse complement strand
ATTACGAAAAGAACGATTTCCAAATCAACCAAATGCCAAATTATCTCCAAGAGCGGATGGCCCGTTTCGGGTTGTTCAAAAGATCAACGATAACGCTTACAAGATTGAGCTACCCGGTTCTTACGGAGTGTCAACTACATTTAATGTTGCCGATCTCTCACCATACTTCAAGGAAGAAGAATTCTTAGACTCGAGGACGGGTCTTTTCCAACCTGGGGAGAATGATATGGAATCCAACTCACCAAGACTCCCACCATCATCATAAGGCTCCCACCATCATAATTCAAGTTTTCTTTTCTTTATTTAATTGTACCACTTTCTTTATTTAATTCTAGAATTACTACTATAAATAGGAGTATCATCAAGCATTGTAACACACAACATTTTCCATTGAATACAAGAACAACAAGTTCTTCTCTTTTCTCTCTTTTCTCTCTAATCCTTTTAGTTCCTGAGCCAGTTGTGCATAGAGGGAACCCATGCCAGCTGCAAAAAAGTCTATGCCATCAAGCACTGCTGTTTCTTGGAGGGCATCTAGACGCCTTGACCATTGAACACAAAGTCCAAATAATGGATGAGTGCCACTGGACCTACGAGGAGAGCATGCTAGCTTTGATGGATCATGTTCACATCTCACACATTTTAGAAGCCAGCCAGTTAGAGCATTAATGTAGCATCTTTGAGAAGTGATCCATGACTCAAAGGTGTTTCGCCAATGCCTCAATTCGGTTTCAAGATTGGAGGCGGAACGAGCAAGCCTTTGAGGATCAGTTAGTGATGTGGCACACTGTTTTCTGGCATCATTGTCAACTAGAAGAACCTTGGCTTCATCTAAGGTTCTCTTCTATGTCTGATGACATTCTGCCATCACTTTCCACATCTTGGCGAGCCTGTTAGTTTGTATGTTAGAATCAGCAAGCATGATATGTTATTTGTAATAACATGTGTGCATAGTGTTACCTATTTGCATTTGCTATGTTGTACATAGACACATTATATTGCTCATGTAGAAATCAGAAACTAGAGTTAAATCATAACCATACACAAAACTCAATATATAGTTTTAAGACAAGAAGGGCATGATCAAAAGTTTTTGCACCAAAATAGATATATAATCTTGCGGGGTACTTTATAGACAAGATTAAGTAGATGCTATGTAAATTTTATAGCTCTAATATACAAAGTATTGTAAAATTAATGATATAAGTTAACAATTTTTAACTCTAACTTTAGGTCAGAGTGGCATACAGGACAAAATGGAATATTAGCAGTGAAATTCATTTTCATACATACCCTTGCACCAATTCAAGAAGCTGAGGATGCAACTCTTCATCCCTTAGAGTTTCAATTCTCCTGGAAATAGCTTCAACTGAGTGTATTGAAACTGTTATCTGGGTGTATGTAAATCTCTAATGGCTGCTCTTGTTTTATCAAGAGAAGAAGGTTCCTCTCCATTTATATCATGATTCTTGAGTTGGTAACATTTCTTCTCATATGCAATGCGAACACGTTCTCCTGACTGTTGAAAAAGAAAGTGGGCATATCATTAAGTTTCCCATTATTAAAATTGTATGCAATCATAAGCACCATGACCTGTAAAAATATTACAATATTAATCTAATGAACATTTAAAGAAACGATAGTTCGAAAGAAAAATTACTGAATTAAAAGGTTAAGTTGGCCTGTTGTGTGATTTTTTTCCAAAACCCCATTACAGGGCTAAAGAAAGATGTATACTTGTGAGTTAGAGGCTTTGTGATTTGTCATATTACCTGGAAGCTAAACCTCTTGGATGATTACATAAGTAGCTTGAAATATTATTTTGCTGTAATTTCAATTTAGTACTAACAATAGCAAGTGTAGTTTTTATAGATGGGTTGGTAACCTTATGAGTGAACACTAATTTTGTTCATCCCTAAACTTGTCTAAATTGAACAAAGGCCAGCAAAGGGTATAGAAAGTTTTAATTTTTTTTGACAGAAGAACGTTTTAATTGATGGCCAGAGAGAAGAGTTGAAGTTCCAATAGGCTATACTTCAAGCAACAATTATCCGTACAAAAGCATGTCATCATAGAGAAGTTTATTGAAATAATTTTACAATGAATCTAATAGTTCACATGTAGCAGTTCAGTAATAAAGGTACCAATAAAAAGAGTTCAGTAGTATAACTTGACTTCCTCGTAGAGCTTCTTCTCCCATTCATACAACCTGTCTAGTGTTGACTGGTGTCTAACAGAAAACAAACAATGTTCCTCTGATGGATCATCGGGGCCTTCGTAATCCTCATCCCTAGTGTTTGAAGAATTCATTAAAAATCTTGATGAGGATGAGAGCGATGAAGCTGAGCAGAAAAGCGCCAGTGGGTTCAACAATTTTGAAGCTGCAAAAGAAAATTAATTCAAATTTATATTCTTGAAAATTTACAAATCAATACGAGTGAAAGAAAAATGATGCAGTATTCTCCATACAACTCAAACACAATTTCTGTAGTATGGACTATGGAGGATTGATGTTGGAAATGGGAAGGGAAAAGAAATGCATTGGCCAAATGGAAATTAGTCAAATTACAAATTCTTGTTCCTACAATAGAAGAGAAAAAGTTGCAATTTCTGAAAATTCAAACATTGCTAACTCTTGTTCTTACAATGACAGAGCAAATATGAAAGCTATTTTTGAAAGTTGAAACTTGAACCTAACTTACTCACAATTCTGAACACTATGAAATGCAGAAGCATGCAAGAACACTTTCAACAAACCTGACAGTTCATTAGATGTTGATAAATACTGAGCTTTCTTGGCCTCTAACAATGTTGAGACATCATTGGCTGCATTACCGATTATTGTGAATTGAGCTTCAAGATCCTTGATCACTTCAGCCATGCTTGTGGGCCTTCGGTTTACATAAACAGTAAAACCAGGAGTTTCTTCCTTTGCTTCTTGATTTCCAGTTTCCATTTCCTGACCCGTAGTTTGAGCTTTAGATACTTGAAAACATTCACTGCCATTGGCTTGTGAGTCTGTGACTTCATTAGCAGTTCCAGTCTCAGCATCTGTTCCCTCTTCTTCCTCTTCCTCCTCGTGTCCATCAACATCTTCAACCGTGACTTCTTCTTTGGAGGGGTTTACATCAATTTTGGCTCTTTCTTCTGCTACATTTTTCTTTACAGCAAATTCTTCTCGTTCAGTTTTATCTTCTTCCATGTCTGGTATTCCCTCTTCTTCTCGAACCTTCCTCAGTCCTCTGAGCTCATCATCCGTTCCGGTCCGATCAAGGCTACTTTGGGTGGGGTAACCATAATAGTCCAATGATGAAAATGGATTCCAAAAGGAATCCCATTGGGAAAACTGAGGTGAAGGTGGAAGGATATTAGTCCTGTTATGGGGAGGATAAACAAAAATTGAGGGATTCACAGGTGAGGATTGCATTGGAAAAAAACCCTCAATGCCAAACTGATGCATTGTAGAATACGTTTCAACCCCAACCATTTCAGGCGATAGAGGCCTTTCCTCAACAGAAATCGCCGGATTACCACTCGGCCTTAGGTAATTCACCTTCAAAGTTGTCTTGGGACCAAACTCAATTGTTGTTGGGGTGAAGGATTTTGATGAAATGGGAATGAAAGCAGGACTAGTTTTCTTCACAGGTGTGAAAGGTGGGTTTATGAATGAATCCAATGACAACTCACACGACTCATTGCCTTGGAAGTAATCTAGCAGTGCAGCTGAAACCCTTTTCAGAGACTGAACGTATGCCACATGTCCAGTAGCATATTGAGCTCTTTGCTCAACAGCCTGTTTGATGAATCGCTTTCTATCTTTGCAAAGCTTGACTGCCTCTTCATCATCCAACTTTGATTGAGAACATCCCATCTCTTTACTATGTCTTTCCTATCTCAGGCTTACATTGAAATGGATGATATCAAAGAACAGTATTTTATTTATCACAAATCTGCCCACAGAAACAGTAAAGTTCGGTATATATACTGAATTCCATAAAAAATAAATTGGAGTGAGAGAAAAAAAAAAAAAACAAGTAAATTAAACATTATAACCAACAGAAATGAATCAAGGTTAATAAAGGTAGATGCTTTTCTTTGTTTTCAAGTCTAAGAAGGGCAATGAAAATAGTGACTTGGCCAAGGGAAACAAGTAATTGAGATTCCTCTATGTTTTCCATAAGACCAAACTATGCTGAATCACAACACGGAGACATTCAGAAAGCACAGAACTTTTGATCTGGAATTTTTTGTTTTTGCCAAAGATGAGAAACGGCACTAGAAATCTCCACAAAAAACACATTTTGAAGTGAAATTAATAAAGGGGCAACTTTAAAACAATCCTCGGTTATCTGAAGAAAAAGAAAACCAGTATCCAGATCACAAACGAGGGGCAAAAGAAGGTGCTAAATATTTACATAACTACAATTAAGGAAAAGTATAGAAATGTTATTATAAACATGTGCAACAGGAGGTGAAGGGTACCCATTTCACCAAAAAAAAAAAAACTCAATGCAGCCTCACTCACACTGTCGCTGTTAAGGGCTGACAAATAAACTAAATGCTGAGAGTAGGAGAAGGACAATAAGAAAATGAAGAAGGAGAAAATGCCAAGTGTTTGGGCTTGATTGAGAATGAACATGAACAGTGAAGCATGGAATGGAGAAACGTACCTCACAATGGGGCATTGATCTCAGAGAGAGAGAGAGAGAGAGAGAGAGAGAGAGAGAGAGACGTTGAGAAAAAACAACGGTCAAAACTCAAAAACACACGAAGAGGGAGAAAGAAGAAGAAACAGTGTTGTGTGGGGAACACAAAAAAAAAAAAGTTTAATAAAAAAGCGACAAAAAGAATATGAGAACTAAGGGCATTGCCCTTCGTGTTGCACTGAACTTCTTCACTGCCACAAATGGAAAATGTTAATGAAAACGAAAATGACCACTCAAAATCCGGAATTAGTTGGCCCAATTGGCTACTCTACGCTCTTAACTTTTCCACTTAGCCGTTGTTGTTCCTCTAGAAGAAGTTCCCAGTTTGTATTTTAAATTGAAAAATGTTCAGTTATTTTAAGATAGATTAATTATTATTTTTATATATTTTTATTTAATTATTTTCTCTTCAAACATTAATAAAAAATAAATAAGAGATAATTTTGAAATCATAGTATACATAATTGTTAAATTTAATATGATAATTACTTTTAAAAAATTAATTAATCAAAAGGATATTATAATTATCTATATGGAGATAATACGAAGTTTAACTTATTGAATGATTCACTAGTTTAATTAATACTTTTGATCTCAGTTCATGATTATAGAACTGTTTGAATGTAAGTTTATCTAGAAAAATTTATAAAAAAAAAAGTAAAAAGAAAAAATGAAATAATCTTCTCTATAACTTAAAATGGATTTTTTATTAAATCATTTATAAATGTCTTCTCATATTTTAGAGAAACTATATTGATGAACTTTTAAAATTAGTTAATAAAGAACTTATTTTTTTATAAAAAAATTTATTTTATTTTTTTCTTCATTTAAAAATGTTTTTGAACAAACTTATCTAAACATGATTATATTTGTAATTAATTTTAAAAAAATAGTAAAGCAAAAAGGTCAGTAGCATTAGTAACGCAAACTTTCAAAGGAGTGGACGGCTCCCCGGTAACAGCCCTGAGAGACTGGGAGTAAATGCTCATTAATTTTTATTTTATGAAATTAAATGCTCATGGATTTATCATTTTAATGTATCAAAAGAGGTTTAATTAATAATAATTTGATTCCTGAATTATTCGAAACCGTGATGTCATTACTGTGAGTACAGAAGTACAACTTAGTTTAGACGTATTATTTGAAAAATTCATGAAAAGTGGATCCAAATATGAATAATTATTAACTAATTTGTATTTTTTAAATACTTTCATTTGATTGAAACTTTATCTCTAATCATTTTTTTATTTTTGATATTAAGTTCAAAATGAAATGAAATTTAGCAAAATAGTATTTTTAACATAAGATTAATAAAATAAATGATATTAACTATTTTTCTTAACTAATGTGTAAATTAATTATTTTTTTCTTATTTATGAATCCGAAAAAAAGTAACAAGATATTTACTGAAAATATAAAAGATTTTAAATTTATACTATTTTGTTTAATCTTAAACTATCATATATAATTTAGGGTGTTAAAAGAAATCATTGTTTATTATTTATCTAGCCCAATAATGTAAAATTTAATTCAATTCATCTGGTTGTAATGATTAAAAAAAATCATCTAATTATTTTAAAATATATTTGGATCGTATTAGAAGTATGACATTTTGTTTACAAGGACATGGCATGGAGTGATCATCAATGTCAAAGAGATGAGACATAAATAACAAACAATTTTAATAGCTTAGCGAGGAAGACACATGGATAAATTGAATATACATCAAAATAAGAAAGGTTTATAACCTATACATATATGAAACTATATAATTAAGGGAGACTTAAAAAATTATGACACTAAAAAATATATTTTTCAATTGTTCACCACTTAAAATTTCTCCTAAAACACATTTTGAGAGAACTAAAGCCAGCCAAAAAATTATATGTTGATTTGTAAGGAAAATGGCAAACAAACAAGTTAAGGGGTTACACAATCAATACTAAATTGATAGTAGTAAATAATATTTTTTAGTGGTTTATATAATTTATCTTATCAATTCACTTCTTTCTAACAAAATAAAATTTACTTCATTTGATTATAAAATATTTAAAATCACTCTTATTTGTTCTATCTTATTTAATTTCATTGTTAGATACCTGACAAATATTTATATTCATCTATTTTTAATTTTAAAAAATTATTCAATAATGTTTTGATTGTTCATTTAAATATGATTGCTTTCCAAAAGAAAATTACCAAATGCTCCCTAAGATAATTACGTAGAATTTTAGACTGCATAAATATTTCATAAATTTAAGCATTGTTGAATCAAATTGTTGACTAATTTAATAGGTCCAATATCACGCCAGAATTTTCTTATTTCTGCCTTCCAAGTTTCAATCACCGTCTCAAATTCTAGCCTTTTAGATGAAAGTACAATTTGCTTTTCAAATTCTAACTCAATAAATATACTATTTGTATGAAAAAAAATAAGTATATCATTATGAATAAAAAAGAAATTTGACAATAAAATAATCCTATATTTCTTATAATTAAAATAAAATAAAAATATTATCTTTTTATTTCTTAACATAAAAACAGAGGTAGTAGTAGTACTAGGTTGCTATATTATAGCGTACTGTACCTTCTTTCTATTCATCTATGATTATTCGTCAACGCAACACCACAAGGACAAAGATTCTATATAACGTCACACACGGTTCTACCCAACACGAACATGATCACAAATTCACAATCCTTATCTTGTTATTTTCTTATGACTGCAATCCTTATCTTGTTATTTTCTTTGTTTATAATAACTCGGGTCATATTGATAAGTCATGGCTGCAGTGATAAAAGAAAAATGAGTCATGCCTCATGACTGCAATCCTAATTATCGCACTTTCGATGTAGTTCAGTTGTCATAAACGTTAGTTATATAGTTATATTTTTATTATTCATTGGTACTACTAGCTAATTAAGTTAATAATTATTCTTTTGCGAAATTTACTCTTTTTTGTTATTTGATTAAAGAATTTAAATAGATTGCTTGGAAAATTATTATATTTTGAAAACTTAAGAGATGTTTAATCTTTTAAAAAAATTCAAATAAATTAATAAAACATCAAATACTATTGGATAATGTTCACTGAAACCTAATTAGCAAGACTTGAGCATGTTAATAGAAAGGATATGAAACCTGAACATTACGTAAACATCTTGAGGAGTATAAAGGCATCTTTGTTAAAGGAACTCATGTGAATTGTTATATTTAAATTTTTATAATTCTTTACACTTTTCATAATGATATATTAACTTTATCACTTTATTAAAGTTTTATTAATTTCGATCTAACAACTTACCTTTTGATTTTTATTATTGGGTTCAAACATTGTTGTCAATGCAAAGCCATGTTCAGTGTTGGCAAAGTTGGGTTGATCTTTTGGCCTCAAAATATCAACCTTTAGAGGGATCCTACATGAGGTAAGGGATTCTATAATGAGTTTTAACATGAAGATTCATTTTAGTTGAAGTTTAATTAGGATGATTTTAGACACAAATATATAAATTAATTTTGAAAGTGCATTGCTGAGGTGAGTTTACTTAAATGGGCCAGTATCTCGATCAGTGAAGTGTTATAGGCTAATATTGATATGATCCCCGTTTTTGTTTTTATTTTTTATTTTTAATTATATGTCTGAGTATGTTTATGAAAACAGTGAAATCAATTTTACTGTTTTCCTTACCTTGAAATTTTTATGAACCAGACGATGAAAAATATTTAAAATAATTTATATTTAATTGTTTTTACCATTTTTGTCCTGAATAAGTGTCATCTAACCCAACAAAATCCTTCATAGAGTACGGGCTGCTCTACATGTGGTCCAGCACAACTTTTCTATCCTTCACTGGGCTCAGTGGGCTGTATCACCAACACCCCAAAGTACCATGATTATTTTTAATATGTATTAAGTTATACGAATAATATTAGAAAATAGAAATGCATCCACCAACATATTGTCGATATGTGAGTGAAATTAAATTTGATTTTAATAAATAAGGTGTCAGTTTTGAGTCTTCTGAAATAAAAAAAAAAAAAACAGGATCAATCCTAATATTTTATGAATCGAGAACAAATGATAGATAAAGTTTTATAAATATATATATAAGGATTTATATTTTTTAATAATATTATGTGTTTATTTCATTTGATATTTGTTTGATAAAATATGAAGAACTTATATTTATCATTTAGCTCTCGACCAATAAAATGTGAGGATCAAGTGATCGACCCTGCTTAATTTTAGTTAAAATATTCATGAATTTCTCAATATAATGATTATCTTCAATTTTTATTTATTTATATTTACATTTTCATCTCAAAATTGATTAAAATAAATGCAAATTGACATTGACATTCAAATTAACAAGAAGAAATGATACGGCTTTTAGACAACAGTCTCCATTCCCCAACTTCACGTTGGGCAGTTAAACTAGTTGGCAAAAAATATGTTAATTTACTCAACACATTACCCATCCCATGTAAGTAGAGCAGGCGTGCATAAATAATTTGTTCTTTATTATTATTATTATTATTATTATTATTACTATTATTATGATTTGTTTCAAATTCAATTTGGCAGTTTAGGAAGGAAAGAACCAATCAACCACTCTCTCCTTTGGCTTTCTGTAATTTACATATTTTATTCGAAGATAATGATTGTGAAGTCAAAGTACTGTTTCGTTGGAAATAAAATATAAAAAAATAAAAAACAGGGAGCATTATTGATAGTCCAACAAATTATATCGACCACGTACGTATGAGAATGGAGAGGTGATTCAGCAAAATGCACCATATTACGTGACGTGCCTCGTCCTACACATCAATTTTATTGGACTGTTAGGTCTCCAATTCCACACACTGATATGAACACCACTCCCTTTCTCACACATAAAAAAAGTGCACAGTACTTTGAGTTTTGAATGGAGCAACTCGTGAATTAGATCTTGACATATTTCACCATATTATGTTACCCCATCCATTTTCATATTCTTCCAAAGCCACTATAGGGGTGGTGTTTTGGTGACGTTTGTGCACTACGTGATGATGAACAATTATCTTATGGCCCACTATCCAAATACTTATAGTGCCTTTCACGGTTCCTAATAATACTAATTTTAATGTCGTAACCTTTTAACAAAACCACCATTTTCTACCTTTAGTTAGTTGGTATGATCTTCACGACATGTTAGATACTACTACTAGTGTTTTGTGCATAGTATAATTGTTTGTATATTTAATTGATTTTCTAAAATAATCATTTTACATGCATGCATACATTTTGATTGACATGCTTAAGAGACCTTAGTAATTATCTATCAATTGAATTAAACTTTGTTGATGAATGATGGTTTAGAAATTATTTAAATACATTTTATTTGTAACAAATTGTGAAAAAATATAATAAATTAGAAATATTAAACGTAAAAGATCGAAAAACAAACTAGCTAGAAAGAAAGATATTTGGATTTCAAACAACAGCAAATCATGTATTGTAAAGAGACTATCTTACTCTTTAAATTGATAACTTTTACCTTCAAATCTCATTCATTTATTGTTTAAAGATCTTGAAATAATCCCATTAAATTCACCATAAATATCGTCAAATCATATCATTTAATAAACAGATAAAAATAATAATTGAGATCTGAGGAAAAATAGTAATAACTCTCACTATAAAAAAGAAATTTGGAATTTGAAATGAACAAATATAAGAGAAATCAACAACAGTTGAGATTTGGGGGAAGCCACAACTTTTTAATGTAAAAAAATTGAAGGTAGCTAGCTACTATGGTAGCAAAGCAATTGATAGATTAAGAGAGAGAGAGAAGAATTTTAAACTAAGAGGAAGAATTTTAAAGTAATTAACAATAGAAAAAAAAAGCACACGTTTCAAGAAAATACAAGAAAAAATATCTTGAATACAAAAACTCCAGTTTTATTAAATTGAAATATATGATCAACAACAATTTTATTTATGCATGTGCAGTTTCATAACCAAACTTTCAAGGAATATTCTCTCCGAATTCCTTCCTCGGTGCCATTGGTTGAAGTGTTGTCGGATAATCCGGGCCTAGTTGCTCTTCCGATCCCCTCTCTGGTTCGTATTATTTACAAAATATCTAGGGAATGCCAATAATATTTGTTTCATATACTTCTCATTTGATCAACAAGTATATTGTGAACATTTATAAAGAGAAAAATGATTATACAAAGTGCAAAAAGTTTTAGTATAGTCATTTAATTAAAATTTATTATGTATGATAAATTTATTAACTTTTAAAATATTTATTTTAAAATAATTTAAATGATAATTTATGATTACATGAACCTATAAAATGTAAAAAATTATTTATAAAAGTATTTAAGAAATGTTATTTTATTGATAATAAAAGTTTTTATCTACAATTATTTCTACAATAAGCGAAACTTAATTTTTTTTATTGATATATAATGTCAAATTTTTATTGTTAAATTTTATCAAGTCTCGTAAATCTTTATCATTTGAAAGGGTATCGTTACCAAAATAAATCAATTGATTCCGGACAAATCCATGGAATAGCCACTAAGCCCACTAGCCAACTTTTACAATTCGTTTAAGATAAGAGTACTTATACCTTTATTCATCGAGAAATTTCTTTCCATGTAACAATATTGAATTGTAATGTATACAGTTATATGATTTTATCCAAACTTATTTCTTTTGTCATAATTATTACCTGTTTTTAATCCAAGTTGTAATATATACAATTATATACTTTTATTCACAATTTTTTAAGAGGAGGATCAAATATTCAAATTAATTTTAAAAGATTTGTTTTTATTCTCACAATTTTTTTTTTGAAATTTTATGGTTAAAATTAATTACAAAACAGAGTGAATAGATTTCAAAGAAAATAAACTACGAAAACGAGAAAGGAATCTTTTAGAGTGTATTAAATTTGGGTTTTAAAAAATCAAACTCAAATAGATAATCAAGTATCAAAATTAAACGGATTAGATCAAGTATTTTTCTTTTCTCAGGATCGGTTTATCCATGACACAAAGAAGTACGAGATGGATTACTGCTATAAAGAATTATACCAATACCGAGAGAGATTCGAATTATTAAAATGAAATTATAGATTCAAACTTGTTATCATTATCATACCCAAAAAAGAAATCAATTTCACACATGAAATTAAACATATTATCTTCAATTCATTATGATTATCTTGAGCATTACATGATCTTGCAACTTTAGCTACATATAATATTATTCTCTCTTTTTCTCTTTCTTCCTTTAACAAGCTGCATGCACCCTTAATTATTATATTGACGAACAAAGCTCCACTAATAACTTGCAAATATTTTTTTTTATAGGAAGACAGATATGCCCAAGAAAGAAAAAAAAAAAGATAACTTGTGCGTTGTGTTTGGCAAGTTCAGAACATGAAGTCAGGTTGTTTCCTTCGTGCAGGCAGGGGAGCAAATAAGAATTCAAATAGAAAACATATATGTTATGCTATGTTGGATTTTAAGAGACCATAAGAAACTCAACTTATCTCATATGATAAGTTATCTGAATTTTAAAGGCAACAACACTTATCATGTTTTAAGCAGTTGTTATCAGTTTGAATAAATTTTATATAAGTTCTTTTTCATCATCCTTTTGTAAGAAATATCAGGCAGGCAAACGAGAAATTATTATGTTAGACTATCATGACTTTTTTTATTAATCTTTATCTAACATATAATTAAGTTGTATTAATTATTTTTTGTAAACTGGAAATTTCGATCGTACATATAGATTAGTTGAAACTATGATCACGTGCTGATTCTAAATTATGTAATAATTTTTCCAATCAAACGCCTCATAACAATTTATCAATTCATGCATGTATTTATTTAATTAGATTTTGTAAATAAAGCAATGTCTCATCAGTTTACCAAAAAATATGTGCCGGTGAGTCATATAATCATAATGCATACATTTCACCACATAATTTATTAATCATACAAATAACGACAACGTTTCTAGATAGAAAATTATTATTTGTTTAACATACGGTTATGATCAATCTAACAGCTTACAAGTATACATAATTGAACTGAGAAAGACGTCCACTCAAATGCTATGAGATTTCAAAGAATAAGATAGTGGATTGCTAACCGAAGTCCACTATAACCAGTTTTCTGCAATCATGAAAGCATCTATTATTATTAGTATTATTATTCTTGGGACTATTAATTAGTGCTACCCCAAGGGGCTTAGGGAGACCCCATTACAGAAGTGGATCCTAAAGGCTAAAGGTACTTCTATAAAAAGAGTTCCTATGGGAAAAGTGTTATTATAACTTTATAAGAGTAATGTTTTTGACAATTTAGTTTTTTTTTTTTTTTTTTTGTATATATGATTTTAAAAGAGTATTTCAGTCGGTCATTAGAATTCTCAAACTCCTCATGAGGATTTATTAGCACTCACATGTGGATTATATTTTTTTCAACAATAATTTATCTATATGCACGAATCAAAATTTGAACTTATGATCATATATATGTTTAAGGAGTTCATCAAGTCTTTATCACTTAAATTAATCATGATAGATAGTGAGGCAATATACTACATCTTATGTTTTTAGTGAAGTGATACATTTTAGTACTATATTTCGGAATGTATGAGAATTTTTCTTAAAGAACAAAAATGCATGTATTGTGGAGCATCGATCCTTCACGAGAAAATGGAGAAGAGGGGAATGGGAAGGTCATTTCCCGACAAAAGACAACCGCAAGTTACAACTCTGCTTTTGTGAACTAATAAGTATTTCTCCTTCCATTATTTTTTTCCGTGACGAATATACATTATCTTGAAAATGATATATTTGGAGCGTCTATCTTTAAGAAAAAAACAATATAATATTGCATGCGAATTTTCCTCACAATTTAGGGGAAGCAAATGCAAAGCTCTCTTTATTTAAGATTCTTACATTTGTTTAATATTTTTTTATAAACATATTTTTTATCAACCTAATTATTGATAGTTTCATTATTTATGTTAATGAAATTTATAAAAATACTCAGTAGTTTCTATTTATACATATTTTAAAAGTATAAGTATATAAATTAATTATTGAATAATTTTAAATTAATATAAAATTTTCTTAATATATTATACTATCTTCATTTCTGTTTATAAGATTTAAAATAAAAATAATATTTTCTTTTCTTTCTTATAAGATCCAATTCATAATGTTGTTTGTTGATATTTGTCTAAAATACTTAATTTTAGTATGATTCATAAGTCAATTAATCCAATCCCATTCACGTTGTCATGCCTAGCTAGCTGCAACCCTTTATTCATATTTCAACTTTTCGACTTAAACAAGAAAATATGAAAATGTATATGAAAAGAAAAAACCATATTCAATTCGTAAATATTCTCGAAACAACATGACTTTAAGATTTTTAAACCATTAGTTGTATGACATACAACCAATCAAATTACAGGATGGCAAGATGTTATTCTATTGAGAAAACAAGTGAAGTCATGCTTAGCACAATTTTTTATTAATTGATATAACTTAATAAAAAATAAAGTCTATTTTATTTATCAATCTGATAATAATTATAGATTTAAATATGTTTTTTGATATCTTAAATTTGGGTCATTTTTGTTTTTGTCTCCTAAATTTAAATTTATTTTGTAGTCCATCAATTTCAAAAAAGCTCTTTTTTGTTCTTCCAGATTGATTTTTGGTGGTTCGAATATAAATTTGTAGTAATTTTTTTATTACAAGATACTAGAAAGAACATTTTTTAAATTGAAAATATAAATAAGTTTAGGAAGAAAAAAAAAACTGACTTTTTTATATATATATATATAAGCAAAGTCAAACTTTATAATTGGAAACCAAAGTTATGTACAAGATGGAAAATAGTTGGAACGAGATGCCTCAATGCAGAGGTTAAAATTTCAGCAACGCACCCACAAAGGTGACTTAAATTTAAAGAATCAAATACAGATAGATTTAAATCATAATTATTTAAAAAGCTAATTATGCGACGTCAATGCTCAAAGGATTAGTTAAATCTTGAAATTGTTCTACCCCGAGTATAGTTGCAATGTTTGGTCATTTATCAATATAATTAAGTTGGAAAGTGGAACTACTTTTATAAAATTAATTAAAGGTCATATCAATCAATTTAAAATTAAATTTTCAATATATAGTTGTATCTCCAGTTTCAGCAGGAATGATTTTTCCTTTACAAGTTAATTTTCGAAACCAATTCAAAAAGCCATATATGTGTAGACAGAGACAGCAGATAGATCGAGATGTATATATATTCGATGGTATGAGAGAACGAATATATATATATATATATATATATATATATATATATATATATATAAGAAAAAAAAAAGAAAGAAAGAAGGTGACTTAGTGATAATTTTATATCATGTATAAAAAGTATGAATGTTGACAATCATGGAAAAAAACTCATGTATCCCAGCTAAATTTATTTTATTTAGATTAAAAATAAAATAAGAGGACATAAATAAAAGGAAAAGGCATAAAAAATATAAAATAAAATAAATTAATTATGTTTTTCGATGGATAGAAATAAAAAAGGAAAGAACAAGAGATTTTTTCTACTTATTTAGATGAATGAAAAAAAATATTAGTTAAATCTGTTTATTTTACTCTGTTAATTTTCTCATCATAAAATTATTATTTTTATATCATCTAAAATAAAAAGGAGAGAGATATTCTCCTCTTTGATGCCAATTTGATTTTTGAGGTAGGGAGATATTTTTTTATGTGGATTCCACGGGAGAGAGAAAAACTCTTTCTGCTCCAAAGTTCTAACTTTTATTCTCACAAATAGTATTTTATTATGGATATGTTTGTTTGAATGTAAGTTTCTCCGGAAGTACTTTAACAAAAAAAGTAAGAAAAAAAATGAAAAATTTCTTCATAAGTTAAAATGAGTTTTTCATTAGCTCATTTGTAAATGTTATTTTATCTTTTAGAAAAACTATATTGACGAACTTCTAAAAATTAATTAATAAAGAGTTTATTTTTATTTATAAAAAAGTTTATTTTATTTTTTATCTTTTAGAAGTATTTATAAAGAAACTTATCTAAACACTTTATATTTTTTTTTTCTTACTTTTAGTTTTTCCCAAAACAAACAATAGATGGGAAGTGGGGGTGGGGGTTAATGTCTAATGTGTGGGTTTAGTCATCGTTATAATCATTGCTTGGCTTAATCAGAAATAGACCAAACAGAGCCTTTTAATATCACACTTATTATCATGATGTCTGAAACTTCTCTTATCAAGTGTTTGCTATGTGACAATGTGACATATAATTTTGGGTTTGACATTTCAATTAAGCATGCATCGCCTTGTCTTGCTCTCACGTCATGCCTCCTACCAAATGGCTTCTTTACTGACATCAGCTCCACCACGACAGACATATATAAAACATCAAGATATATTACCTAGAAGTGTCATTATACAGTTTTTATCATGAAATAAATAATGATAATGTTTGTAAATCATATTTATTATATTATTAATGTTGTGACAGCTCAATATATTATAACGTTGTTGTTAAGTTATTACTTAATGTTATTATTTGATAATATGACTAAAACAAAAAAATATATTTATAGAAATTAAAGTTTTTCTAGATGATGTTATAGGAGTTAAAGTTATAATTCTTATTTTAATGTTAAAACAATTTTTTTTAAAAGGTTAAAATAAAAAAGCTTCCTATTTTATATTTTATAGGGACAAAAATTTATTCAATCCATAATATTTTAATAAAAAATCATCTTTAATTAACTCCTTAACCATATACCAGTTACTTTACCAAAAAAAATATCTCTATCAAAAAAAGATACTGGTTAACATGATCAATATTCTTAATTTTTTTTATTGCAACCTTACACTTAGTTTGTTATTACGATAACAATATAACAAAGTCCTTTATTTCAGTGGAGAAGGAACAGGGATGCACGTGTCTGTGTTTTTTGAAAAAAGAAAACAGGAAGGTATCTTTGAGTTGTATGATTTACGATGGAAAAGTAAGGTAAGAGATGCGGTTTAATGGTATTGGGCCTACGAGGTAGCGTTTGCATATTGGAATGCAATTTTGCTCAAGTTCTTATAAATACACTCCCACCATTTTTGAGTCGCTACAGAAAAGGGGGCTGATTGTTAATTAATGTGAGGGTCCACCAAAAATAAGGGAGTAAAAGGAAGCCTGTCTTCCCCGAAAATAAAATGATTCATGCAACAAAATGGAAAATAAAAGTAGAATATACTTTTTTAAGATATATTTAAATTATATAACTATGTATTCTTATTTTATAAATTATATTTTTCTACAAATAAAAGTAGAATATAATTTTATATTTCTCTAAAATTAATATATGTTATAATTTAATTTATTTTACTACAACTAAATATCGAAGATTTTTTCCATTGCTCTCAACTTTGTGGACAATTAATCTAGTTTTGAATTCTTACAACTCTTAAATTTTAGTCAAGCATATTTTTTTCCAAATATTTCAACATGAATATTTGTAATAAAAGAACATATAATAAGTATCATAAGCACATTGAAGTCTCACAAACAATGTTTAAAAGACAAAGAGAAAAGGAGAAAAACAAAGACAAAATACAAAAAATTGTAATAGGAAAAGGTGAGTATTTGTTGGTGTGTCTCAAAACTCAAGATACATGTTAATCTCTTATATTATTGTTCATAAACTTACTCCACCTCCAAAGTTTAGTAAATACAGTAGGTTTTATTCTGAAAATAATTATAATATAATCAATGTAAATGGAAGATTAATAAAGTTATTTGATTGAAAATATAATCAATTATAGCCTTTAAAATAATAATAACAAATTATAAAAGAAAAATAAATGATACTCGTATGTTTTGTCTAATAAAAAAGAATAGAATTATCTCCAAAATGAAAAGTGAAAACTATATAAAAAAATAAAATATTTTACTATAGGAAAAAAGAAAATGTAATTATCTTACGATAAAAAATATAAAACTAATATTAATAAAAATAAAAAATAACACTTGAATACTATTATTTTCAAAATTATATTTGACCAAATAAAAAATGAGTGTTATAAGCACGTGAGTGTTTGGAGCACTTCCTGTGCAATGACTTACATAATTATCATTTTTTAACCTGCAGGCATAGCATATAAAAGATAAAAAAAAAAAATATCATTAAAACTGTTGTGCGTTTTGAAGGGAATAAATACTAATACTAAGAAGATTTTTATGCATGGGTCATGAAAAATTATATAATTAAATTTGACATCATATCTTAATATTTAAGTAATTAAATTTATAGATTTTCTTCTCATTTATATAATGTTCAATCTTTTTATTTTTATCTGATTTGAAATTTCACCTCACACTTATACTTTAACCATCTTCTATTTAAGTATGAGTCTTTTTCATATGGTATTCAATGATGATCCTTAGAGTTTAACTACTTCTATGCATGAACTCACTTATCAGAAATGGAGAAATGGGTTATAAACAATCATATAAATGAATTGACACTACAATTTATGGATTTTCTCCTCATTTATATAATGTTCAATCTTTTTATTTCTATCCAATATAAATTTTCACTTCACACTTATATTTCAACAAAAAATATATAGGCGCTTACAATATAAATAACATGATCTATTTCAAATCTATGAGGCATATATATATATATATATATATATATATATATATATATATATATATATATTGTCTATTGGAGTGTGTGAATGGAACTCTGATTTCGGTGTAACAGCATTGCTTTCTCGAGCTCGTGCCAAAGCCTAACCCTTAGATATGATCAACCGTTATTTCGTCAAAGGTGTATATATAATTCTTGCGATTCTTTTTTTATCTGTTTGAATTTGAAGTTTTTTAATACTTAAAAGCATTGAGTTCTTCCCCCACAAGCACTTAGGCATGAACTTTTACACACAGCATTTTGGTTGCAATGGCTGCTACGCTGTTTTCTTACCCTGCGATGGCTGATGGTCACGGATGGTTTTGGATTCCGTAGATGCCAACAATGTCGATCCCGGGATGAAGCTGAGGAAAAATTGAGGTAAGAAATGTTGGTATCAATTGGAACTTCAACTCTTCACCCAAAAAAATAATATGAAACTTCAACTAATAAGGGAAAAAAAAAAGGCTTAACCGCATTCTTAAATTTTCTTTTTTTTTTTTTAGCATTTAATTTGAGAAAAAAAGAGTTATAAACATGATAGTTTAAAATTATTTTACATTATCATTCAATCACAATTCATCATTTATGATAAATTAATTAACTTTTATAAAATTATCTTAAAAATCATATCAATGATAATTTGTGATTAAATATCTATTTTATATTATCAATCCATCACCCTTGTTTTAAACTCATCTATTTTTATATAAAGTAAAATAGACTTAAACCTAAACATTAATGTAATATTTAATATATCAAAAAATTAGTTTAATTATCATGTATTGAGTATAAAATAATTTTACATTATCAACTAATAAAAAAATCATAATTGATATGACTTTTAAGATGATTATTATAAAAGTCAACAAATTTATTTTATATATATATATATATATGATGATGATGATTTGTTATTAAAGCACAATGTAAGTTTCTATAAATGAAAAATGATTGAGATTTTTTTTTTTGTTTTTAGTTTAATCCTAATTTAATATAAAAAACGTTTGTAAAAGAGGTAAAGTTTAAGAACTAATTTTGAGATTAATTTGAAATTAAGGTGTTTATTTGCAAAAACGATAAAATTTTAGGAACAAATGAAATGAAATCATATTTTATGGTGCCCATTTGCAAATAAGAAAAGTTTAAGGATGAATTAAGATAAAATTAAATATTACAATATCTTTTTGTAAAAGTGTTAAATTTTAGGGGGTTAAGTATTTTTTTCTCTAAATATATTCCTATATTATACTATTAATTAATAAAAATAAAATATATAATTTAGAGAATGAAAGTTTTAATTTCCTTAAATATTCAATTATATATTTTTAGTATTTTTTCTTCTATTTCTTAGAAATATATTTTACACTATATAGTCTCGCAAGTTTTACTTTCCTAAACGAACGATTTAGTGTTCTAGTAAATGACAAATCAAATGAGATTGAGAAACAAGGGTATACCATATTTGGATTGTTTTGCTTATATTAAATTGGTCAAATTGGCCGCGTAAACAGGAAGTTTAACGGAACCAAAGCATTAACCAAAGTCTGGTATTTGATTTGATTTATTGGAATTTCTTTTTTCGACCTCATTCACATACATGCACCCGATACCCTTTTGATATTGTTTCTTTAACTGCCTTGTCTCTCTCTGCCTTTTTAACTCTCTTTTTAAATAATTAACTAATTTGCTATGATTTGAATGGAGAATTTTCAATTCACTGTAAGTATTCTGTGTTGAATATCTCTTTGGTAAAAAAAGAAAAAGGGATATGGGTGGTGGTAACTTGTAAGTCGCACTGTTTGATTGATTATCCCACGATTTTATCGTTGTTTTTTTTATCGCATATTCTTTAACTATTTTGTGTTATAATATTTGACAATGATAATATAACACAGAATACTATTTGACAACGATTTTAATTATCAATTTTATTTTATATTTTCTTTTAATTTATATCTTTAATTGTCATCCAAGGTTAAAAATTTATGTACAGTGCATACATCCACAAAAAAAAAGTATGAACACTGCATTAAAAATTATCTATGCTAAAATTTGTTTGACTCTTCCCTTGTCTGTTCTCGAAATTTGTCCCTAACTACATTAAGTTACGATAGTGTGTTTTATCAACAAAAAATAAGAAGTTATGATTAATGTCAATAAAAAAAGTTTTTCTTACAACAACAAAAAAAGGTATAATAGTGAGATTTTTATGTGTTACACTCCGTAGTTAAAGTGGCATCTATATATCCCTATATTCTATTACATTTTTTTATAGGCCCTATATTCTATTACATTATTTTGTTAAAAAAAAAATATATTCTCAATTCTTAGGCGTTGCGTTGCAAGCAATCTCAAAGCTAAAGCAACCTTATATAACTTGGCTTGCTAGTATTCTCTCATTTTCTTGAAATTGGATTGAGGTCACCTGTGACCTGCCCAGATTGCTAAGAATAACTTAATTTTTTAAATTGATTTATCATTCGATATATAGAATTTTTTGGCCCGTGATAGCAATATTCCTTTATATATATTATATAATAAACTCAATTTGAATTTGTCAATAAATAATAACAGCAAAAATGTACTGGAATTAATATGTGGTTCTCTACAAAAGAAAGTGTAGTGCATTGCTAGAAATGCCATCACAAAAGGGAAGGAAAAAGAAGAAGTCGGTGACATTATCAGCTAAGAACTAGTGGGTGCTTGAAAAAAAAAATAATCATAAGAAATGAATACTTATGGTAATCCAAAATTAGGGTAACTTATTAAAATGTGTTTTCTTAAAATAAATTAATCCAAATGAATACTTATATTTAATTTACAAAAAATTACAATCGTACTTATTTTAATTAAATTAAAATTAATACACTTTTTAAAATTTAATTTAGAGGTCAACTCATTTTATTTATTGTTTTCTCAATAGTGTAAAACGTCTATCATATTTAGGATGCGAGAAAACAGGGTTAAAGTGAGAAGTTAGAAATGAGGTTGGATCTGGTAAAAAAAGACTAATCATTTATAACATGATGATTGTGATGAATTACAGTTTGAATTTTTATTATCTAAAAATATCTCAAATAAAAATGTCTCTGTTACTCTCTTTGCAGAGACAGATTCACACGGGCTTCATCAACCCCCCTCTCCCTCAAACTTATATGCTATTTGCATATAAGTGAGTTTGGGATTTGCTTCCCTCACGAAACTTAATCTTTTGGTATTGTCTAAGTTTTTTTTAAATCTCTTGTAACCAATATATATATAAAGTTAAAAAAGTAAATAAAATAGGTTAAGTTATAATTTTGGTTCTCTTAATTTCTCAAATTCATGATTTTGATCTCTTTAAATTTTAATTATAATATTTAATTCCCTTAATTTTATAAATTTATGATTTTGATTCCTCCAATAGATTAATAATTAATAAATGTGATTATTAAAGATATTAAATTAATTATAAATTAAATATAAATTATTAATCATTAAAAAACTTTAATAAAAGACAATAACCCTAATGTAGTGTTATTGTCCGTGAAGTCACCCGTATGATAATGGAGATAAAAGAGATGTTTGTGGAAAAGAGGAGAAACATGTTGTGGAAAATTAGGATTAATAATTTTTATTCAATTTTTAATAATTAATAATTTTGATTAATTTATAAGTAACTTAGTAACTTAATTAATTAAAATTATTTGTTAATTATTTATCAAGAAGACCAAAATCATTAATTTATAAGACTAGAAGGACCAAATATTATCAATTAATTAAAATTATTTGTTAATAATTTATCGAAAAGACCAAATATTACTGTTAAAATTTAGGAGGACCAAAATTAAAATTTAGCCAATAAAATAATACTCTATTAGTTTTTATATATACGACTCAATTACCTAATTCATCAAAATTAAAGAAAGTGATTAAGTTGATAATAATAAATTTGTTTAAAATTATAACTTTTTCAAAATTATCTTTTTCATTAATACTTATTTCTTTTCTAATATTTTGTCAATATATTATCTTTTTATTTTTACTGAGCAATATTTTTAGTTTAAAAATAATTGATGTAAGAAATATTATAAATTACAATAAAATAAACATTATTTTACATTTGACTCTTATAAATAGAAACAGAAGAAATATATATTAATTAATAAATCTAATAATATATGTTATAATTAATTATGTATAAAATTAATAAATAATTTTATGAAAGTCATTATTTATTAATTATTAATTTGTTACAAGATAGATATTTAAATAATTTAAGTAAAAAAAAAAAAAAAACAGTCCCTTTGATGGTTTCCTGAGTCCGTCCCCGACTCTTCTGTGGAAACATTTAATAAAATTTTAGCATGAATCGTATTTTTCTGATGTGTCTGCACGAATATGGAAGCTTTGATTATAAAATTTATTCATCTGTAATTAATTATACATATAATTCATTTTTTTATTAATGAAAAAATCATACAATCATAATATGAGTTAATAAACATTTACTGAAATAATATACAATTCAAAACCACTTATTTCCTTCTTTATAGTTTTCCCTGCTTTCTAGTTTCTCCTTTAGGAAATGCACAGTTACAGCAATAAAACTAAAATTATTTCTAGTTTCTGCTCATTGTAAAACGATATTTCAGGTCCCATGTGAATGGACCTCGCGGAGTAAATTACAGAAAGATTATGCTTTAATTTGTTTTGTTTTAGTTTGAACGTTTTAAACCCATTGTCCTAAAAATAACAAGAAAATGTGGATTCATAGGCGGATTCCATTAATCTTGTTGATTCTCCACGACATACCCTTGTCTCATCCCATTATAACACTAACACTACATTATAATAATTGAAGTTTGGCAGAGTAATTCGTGCAAAATTCTTCAATATTTTTAGTTTCTAAAATATGTTATTTTTTTATATTTTGATGTTTGCAAATTTATTTAGTTTTCAAAATAGTTTTTCTGTTTTTTTATTTAGTTATTATTAATATTTTTAATGGTAATCCTGATAGTATTTTTTTTATTGTAGTCTTATAATATTTTATTCATTTTAAATTAATTATTTTAAAAAATATTTAATAAAGACTAAAACACAAACAATTTACATATTACAAGAAAAAACAAACTGAATATATTACAAGGACTAAACTTAAATAATAAGGACTAAAACTAAAAATAAAAATAAAAAAATAATTTTTAAAACTATATTTTATAACAATCAAAATAATAATAAAAAAGTATATTACAAGTCTAAAAACGTATTTTTAAACATTGTTTTGTGCAAGTAAAATTTGTGTCCCTGTCCTTGTCCTTTGATTTAGTGAATCTTTTATTTTCCCCCCTTTTATGCCCCACCGAGAAGTTGCCTACTTAAGCTCTTCCTCTTGCACCGCTTCACACCATCGGCATCATCATCACCATATTCCTTATCTCTCTTGTTAGAAGAAGGTGTTTTTCTTTCTCTCTTAGTCTTAACCGCTTCTCTTTCTATGTTGGACCATTTTTTTTCTTAACAAGTCTCACATGATACATGCTTTTATTTTCCTCATTTAACGGTTTAATTTTGCTATAAGTAACGGGCACTTCTTGTTCTAACTACTGGCCCCTCTCTTTTCTTTGCTCTCTGATTCAGCTCTTTTCTCTTTTTTCACATTATAATAATAATACCTTTTTTCCTTTCATAATTTGGTAATTGATCAATCCGAAAGGAGTTTGTTTCATTTGGGGTGATCGATTGTTGTTGTGGGGTGGCAGGGATTTTGATAAAAATCAAAGCTTTGGAATTTCACTGATCATCATGGAGAAGGCAGAGAAAGCTATGCAGAAGAGCTACTTTGATGTCTTGGGTTTGTGCTGTTCTTCGGAGGTTCCATTAATTGAAAACATCTTGAAACCTCTCGAAGGAATCAAAGAGGTTTCAGTCATCGTTCCATCACGAACTGTCATTGTTGTCCATGACACACTTGTCATTTCGCAACTTCAAATTGGTAAAATTCTTCTCACAAATCACTTTATATCCTGTTTTCATTTTGATAATCTTTTTTGTTATTCTATTCTATATTCTATATGCATAGAAGTATCATCAACACGTCTTTTAACACAACTTTGTAATTGGTTGATTTTTTTAAAATTTATGAATCTCACTCTTTATTTTTTGTTTAATTTAATATATTTTTAATAAATTTTAATTAATAATAAAATGTGTGTTAAAAGAATTGCCATATATATCCGACGTGGCACACATGCACTTGTGTTTGATCACATGCGGTAGAGTAGGGAATCGTGCGAATGTTAAACCTTCATTGATTGGACCATTCCACAGTGGAGTGGCATGCTTGAAGAGAAAGGTTCGATTATAGGATTACCTAACTTTTTTGTAATGGTTTATCGAATTGCGGGAAAAATATTCTGTTCTATGTTTGGATGAGTTATTAATTATGAAAATACGAGAAATAATTAGTTTTTTTACTATATAAAATTGTCTGAATAAGTTACCAAATTATTTTTCTTCAATAAGTTGAGAAACGCCCATTTGACCGTGCTGAAAGCAAGCACACAAGACAAGAGGCTTGCTTTTGCTGATGATCTTGCGTATTTCCCTATCCTTTCATGAAATAAGAGCACCATTATCATCTTTTCACAAAGTTTCCTTTTGCCCCAATAAAACGTATGTAACGTGTTGATGTTAAAGATGCATTACTAATGAAAAGGGAAATACACCTTTATCTAACTTTTCCATCTGGACAGAAATAATGGCTAAATGTGCTTCTTTAGATTAGAGTCTATAAATATCATGTTTGCATTAAGCAAAATAGATTTGCAAACTTTGTATGTTTTAGATTTTGGGTTCATCAGATTAACTCACTTTAATGTCTTATATTATTAAAAATTAAGCATGTAACATTAATTACTTCAAAATCTAAATAATGAAAATTATTAGAATGAGATGGGACAAATGAGAGCATCCTACATCATACATGCTCTAAACAAGGGTTGCCGTAATTGTAATATATAATGAAACTTTAGTAATAAACAAGATTTAATACTTACCGTAACCATTAAGTAAACTAATAAAACTATTGAATATGAGGATTTGGCATGTTGGTTTGACTTCTTTCACACACAAATTATTTTTGCAACAATTGTTATTCTTACTTTTTTTACATTATCATGTAGTATAAAAATTTGAAATTATATGATGGGCGCATGATAACTATTTTATAACTACTGCTATCATTCTATCAAAACTAAGAGATAAACATAAAGTTGATATTTTTCATTCATTCTTTGCTTAATTTCTCTAAAAGGGGATACATTTACATATAAGCCTAATTGATATCAACCAATGAATACTAATTATTTATGTGTTAATATCATATTATTCTAAAATAAAAACTACAATAAATATTAATAGCATTCGATATAGTTTTTTTCATTTAAATTTTAGAATATATTTGTACCTTTCTAAGCTCATTCTAACATTATATTAATATACAAACAATTTAGGTACTGCTATAGTATAGATTAAGGAGTGTAGCTGTAACGTCGGTAGTTAATTAGTTATACATACTTTACCTGGTGGAAAAAGGAGTCCTATCTGGAGCATTTGTGCACTGTGAATAAAGTTAGGCTGTTTATATCCTTTTGCTTTATATGGTTATCACCTTTAGCTTTTTATAGAAAAAAATTTGATGATTTTCTTGCAAAACTATCTCACATGATAAGGCCAAAACAAATAATGGGCTTGTGAACGGTTGTGATGACAGTTAAGACACTGAATCAAGCAAGGCTAGAAGCAAATATCAGAGTGTATGGGGACGAAAAGCACCAAAAGAGATGGCCAAGCCCTTACTCAATTGCCTCTGGAGTGTTACTTTTGCTTTCTCTCCTCAAATTTGTGTTCCATCCCTTAAAATATTTGGCACTAGGAGCAGTTGCTGTGGGTGCCTACCCAATCATCTTAAAGGCCATTGTCTCCATTCGGAACCTTAACATTCTTATGCTCATAGCAGGTAATTAATTTCATTTAATTTTATATTTTTATTTTTGTGTGGACAATGGTCTGAATTAGAATCTATGACTTTATACGAATTATCTAAACTCCACCACTATGCTTTTCCAATATTAATTTTTGATCCTTTTTTTTTATTTGATTTTTGGTCCTTACACTATACGGCAATTGTTACTTGATGTCTTTGGCAGTACGTAACGTAAGTAGAAGGTGGATTGAGAAAGTAGTAGAACAATTATAAAATTACTTATCAATAAAAAGTTATCCCTACTTTCCTGTGCCCTTTTACTAGTGGACAAAGGGCCTTGTTTTCTTCTTCATAAATTTGAATTGAGAACATTTATATTTAATATCAAAATGGAATGGTTTCCCCCCTGGAATATTAAGTTGGACTGCTAGCTTCTTAATTCACAATTGAATTATTTCATTTTCTTGAGATTCAAATGAGAAACTTCCAATGTGGATGAACTGGAAAATAAATGGTTGAGATGCTAGATTAACTATAACACAATTTAATTTGGATCATATATTAACAAAAATAATGACTATGGAATATTTTCTTCAAATAGAACTCATAATAATTTTTGTAATGATTTATGATGTCTTCTGATAAACTTTGAAAAAAACACTTCTGCCATATTTTTTTAACCCTTTATTAAATGCATTTTCAAAATCTTCTTATTTTATCTTCATTTTTTAATATATTTTAAATAAAAAAATTCTTCAAAAAAAAGCAATAGAAAAGGACATTCAAATCTGTACATTCTTTCCTTTTATTATTTATTATATAAACTAAAACAAATTGGGAGTGGTTAAAATTTTCAGTACACCTTCCTTTAAAGTAACACACGCCCTTATTTATTTTTGTTTCTTAAATTAATTTTTTTATAACTTTAAAATTTTCGTTTATAACTTAATTATACTTTTAAAATTTAAATTAAATTTTCTTATTTAATTTTACATCTAACTAAAATTTAAAAACAACCATACAAGACACACGGATTCTTGAAATAAAGAAATGATTTCACAATAATTCTTGAAAAAAATACTCTTGCTTTTCATTAAACTCAAATTCTACCCAAATCAACTTGTGAGAACAAAAATCCAAAATAGGGACTCACAGATTCTGTCTTCAGTGTCTTGTACAAAATATTTATATATTTATATATATTTTTTTTCACTTAAGATAATCATGTGAAGAATCACATGAGAAGATTCTCATATCCTTGTAACACATATTTATGATTCTATTTTTCAAGTTTTTAAACTTGAATAACTTCATATATTCTTGTCATGCAAAGTGATAAACAATAAATCCTTAAAATTAAATAAAACTACACATAATTTGTCATATATAAAGTTGTGTTTGAAAAGTGCATTTACAACGCAGTGTATTTCGGAAGCTGAAACTAGTAGCTTCGGTTAAGACCTGAAATCCAAAATAATGTGTGTTTATCTCTAAAATCATGGTAGATTATGATGAGGTGGGTTAATCTTAACTTTGACTAAATTTATATTTTTGAATTATTTTTAAAATTAGTCCAAAATAAAGTTGTGTTTGAATAATCTCTATAAAATCATGGTAGATTATGATGAGGTGGGTTAATCTTAACTTTGACTAAATTCTATATTTTTGAATTATTTTAAAATTATAGTAGAATTAATTATGATTCAAGAAAATCTTGCATGATACTATGATAGAGTTTAAATAAATAGGAATAACTTCTATTTTTATCAAAATTAATTTTATATAATTAATTATGTAAAATCAATTTCATTTAAAATTAATTTTACCATTAATGTTTGGTGAAGCGCATCCAAACATGCTGAAAATCTGCCATGTAACAAGCAAAGTAACAAACATTATAGCTTGCTCATAAAACTGGCATGCCATCCCAAAATTAAGTTTGATGAAACCGCCCTTAGCAGTATAATTCACACTGTACAAAATATTTTTGGCTGAAATTGTAATTTTGGTTTTCTTAATTTTTTAAATTCATGATTTTGGTTTCTTTAATTTTTAACTGGAATATTTGGTCCTCTAATTTTATCAATTTGTGATTTTGGTTCCTTGGTAGATTACTAGTTAATAATTGTGATTATTAGAAATATTAAATTAATTATAAATTAAATAAAAATTATTAATTATTAAAAAAGTTAATAAAAGATTATTAACCCTATGATATTGCTATTGGTGAAATCGCGTGCAACACTGAAAGTAGAAGAAATGTTTTTTTTTTTTTTTCCGTATATGTAAGAACTTGAATTATTGAAGCGACAAAGCCACAAACTTGACCCCCCAAAAGATCTTTGCTAGAAGCAATCAAACATATGATAGAAACAAACTAGCTAGAAAAAAGTATATGCTAACGTCTTATATATACAAGACGTTATGGAATCAAACTAGATCAGAAATTCTTTAGTATAGTCATAGGTATCCAAATTAAGTAGTAATTAGTTAACATTCAGATGAGTAAATGCATTTTTGTATATAGGAGTATTTTTTTTCTTTAATATAACTTATAAATGTTATATATGTTTTTTTTTTACACAGAATGTTATATATGTTAAAATATATAATATTATTTTAATTTCTAAAATGAACACAATTTACTTCAAAAATTCTTTAAATTATATAAACCTGCAATAGAAAGTTAATAAGAGTATAAATTCAACGTAATGTAGAGGAGAAAATGTCTCTGGATGCGTTAACATACAAGAAAAGATATATGATTAGCTAGAAATAAAAACGATAGAGAGAAAGTTGGAAAACCACCTATGGAAGAAATTAGAAAGGATGTGTTCACAGTTCACTAATTTACCTTAAGTAAGGACATTATTCAGAAGTTTAAACCAAATGGAGGCCAGGGTAGCCTAAATGCGAGATAAACGCCTATGATATGATTCATCATAAAATATCGTGACCATTATTTGATTTAGAGTAAATAGTTTATGTTTTGACAGTATATTTTTTATACTATTATTTAATCATAATTTATTATGGTTAGTAAATTGTTAACTTTTACAATAACTCCCTTATTTTTCTAACTATACAAAATTAAACTCTTTGACTTATGTAACCGACTCAGTCCAATGAGAAAAGTTTTTTTTTTTATTATATATTACATATTTTAGCTGTTTAAAATATAGAGCTCGAGAAAGCAAGGGTATTAGTACTTTTTAATTATTATACAATTAACTTCTACTTATTAATCAAATATTATTATAATATTTATACGTTCGGAAAGTACAGTTCCAATAATTTCTTTTATTTGACAGTTATTGGGACAATTGCTATGAATGATTATTTGGAAGCCGGCACCATTGTTTTTCTCTTCTCAATTGCAGAATGGCTCGAGTCAAGGGCAAGTCACAAGGTATTTATTTACGTTTCTTGCTTAACACTGCCTCAAGATTAGTGGACCCATTTTCTATTGTAAAGCCTTATTAGATAATTAAGGGAACCACTGTTCAAACACAAAATAAAACACATATTCTTGAATTAATCAAGGTATTGATTCATTTATTTATTTTTCATGCTTAACACTGGCTCAAGAATTAACGTATTATTCTTGAATTAATAAAAAAATTAGCGGACCGAAATTCTATTGCAAAGCCTTATTAGATAATTGAAGTGACCACTGTTCAAACACACACACACACACATATATTCGATATATTATAATATACTAATGGATACTGATTTTGTTTTGGTAAATGCTTATGGACAATGATTGTCATACTTTAGTGTAAGAACGTTGAACAATCTAGGCTATACAAAAGAAGACTAATTGCCTTATTGATTACACATAAATATGCAAAATGTGTGATTTAAGATTGAAAGAATTATTGTCATCATCATTATATAAGCAATGAAGAAAACTGAATCAATGAGCCTATGTCTTACATTTGATGTTCTCTATAGAACACGAAAGCAGGGTTCTCTGTTTCAATTCTCATAGTAAGTATTGTGAAGCTTCTAAATGCAATGTCTTTGGGTTCAGGCAAATGCAGTAATGTCATCTTTGATGAACATAACCCCTCAAAAAGCAGTCATAGCTGAAACCGGAGAGGTTGTGGATGCTGATGAGGTGAAAATAAACACCGTTTTAGCAGTTAAAGCAGGCGAGGTGATACCCATTGATGGTGTTGTGTTAGATGGAACCTGTGAAGTTGATGAGAAAACTTTGACTGGGGAATCATTCCCTGTGGCAAAACAAAAGGATTCTACTGTATGGGCTGGTACCATCAATTTAAATGGTAAAAATTCTTAGTTCCATTATATGTAATGTGTCATTAGTGCTTGCTAGAGAAAATAATATAAGGAGAAAAAAAGAAGATATTTTGTTTTTTCCTAGACCAAGTTGGTGAAGTCAATGTGTTTCCTTGAATGATTAAAAAGGTTATATTAGTGTGAAAACTACTGCACTAGCTGATGATTGTGTGGTGGCTAAAATGGCAAAGCTTGTTGAAGAAGCTCAAAACAGCAAAACCAGCATCCAGAGATTGATTGACAAGTTTGCCAAGTTTTATACCCCAGGTTAGTCATACATAATCTACAGTATTTGTTTTAATCACTCTTGAACTGAAAAACTAATCTTGAAAAGTCACGGTCTTTAGTAAGTTGTTGTCATATGTTGAAGAGATAAAAGGTCAGTTTTTGACAATGAAATGCAGCTTTATGTGATCTATAACTTTATGGTCACGCTTGCATTCAATTTCATTGTCCTTAAATGTTGTTGGTAATGTTTTTTCAGGCGTTGTAATCATATCAGCTCTTGTAGCAGTGATTCCAATTGCGTTAAAACAACATAACGAGAAACACTGGCTTCACTTTGCGCTGGTTGTTTTAGTAAGTGCATGTCCATGTGCACTCATCCTTTCAACGCCAGTTGCAACTTTTTGTGCTTACACCAAAGCAGCCACATCAGGTCTTCTCATCAAAGGGGGTGATCATCTTGAAACACTTGCCAAAATTAAGGTCATGGCCTTTGACAAAACGGGTACCATAACGAAGGGTGAATTTGTGGTCACCCATTTTCAATCTCTTTCAGATGACATTGATTTGAACACATTGGCTTACTGGTAAGGATGGCCCTTGTTTCCGCCTCTTACACTGCTATTTCTATCCATCTTTCTTTGAAATGTAAACTTATTAAAAAAATAAAAGAAAAGGAAAACATACTAGTAGCAGTGAATGAATAATAGTGATAGATTTTCTTGTGGTATATGGTATAATAGCAGATATTATATGATCTAGTTAGGAAATTTCTGAAGGCTATTTCCAATGTAGATTAAATAGATAGTTGAATTATGAGATCAATGAGTTTATATTCAACTTTTCAGGGTGTCAAGCATAGAGAGCAAGTCAAGCCATCCATTGGCAGCAGCAATTGTTGATTATGGAAGGTCTCTCTCCGTTGAACCAGAGCCAGAAAAGGTGACAGAATTTGAAAATTTCCCTGGAGAAGGAATATGTGGGAAAATTGAAGGCAGAGTTATTTACATTGGAAATAAAAAAATTGCCGCAAGAGCTGGGTCTGAAACAGGTGAATGCCTTTACCATTGGGATGCAATATAATCCTGCTTACTGAAAGAGATTACAATATAATTTCTGTAACTCATTTCAATATCTCTTTTAGTTTTAGCTAATGACAATTAATTGACCATTATGCTCTCTTGAGATCAATACTTTTTTTCTTCTTCTGTTTCTTGCAACTGAGTGAGGATTGTGATTTTTGTTTTGTAGTTCCTATCTTTCAAGGTGAAGTTGAAAGAGGAAAGACAACTGGATACATATACTTGGGAGCAATCCCAGTTGGATTTTTCTCTCTTTCAGATGCTTGCAGATTAGGAGTTCAGGAGGCAATAGGACAGTTGAAGTCATTGGGAATCAAAACCGCTATGCTCACTGGAGATAGTCAATCTGCTGCAATGCAAGCACAGGATCAGGTGTGTGATGTTATACTTATATGGTTAAACCTTTGTGAATATAATATGGCTTAATTGTAGCAAGCTGTCACCATACTGAACTTATTTTTTTTATGCTCTAAGATGTCACTGGGAAATTCATTTTTCTAACTCTATTGTTAGCATTAAGTATTAACTTCCCATGGACAAGTTGGAGTCATAGAACCTGAGTTAAATACTAATGGCAATAGTGATTTTATCTACAGATGGGGCATTCTCTGGAGTTAGTTCATGCAGAACTTTTGCCAGAGGACAAGCTGAGAATCATCTCAGAATTTAAGAAGGAAGGTCCAACAGCCATGATTGGAGATGGCCTAAACGATACGCCGGCATTGGCTGCAGCTGATATTGGAATCTCGATGGGTATTTCAGGTTCTGCATTGGCAAGTGAGACGGGCAATATAATTCTTATGTCCAATGACATTAGGAAGATACCAGAAGCCATTAAGCTTGCAAGAAAAGCTCGTAGGAAAGTGGTAGAAAACATTGTTTTGTCAATCATGACTAAGGCTGCAATTCTTGGTTTGGCCGTTGGTGGTCATCCACTTGTTTGGGCAGCAGTTGTCGCTGATGTTGGAACATGTCTATTGGTCATCTTTAACAGCATGTTACTTCTGCGAAAAGGACACAACCATGGCGGAAAATGTTGTAGATCTTCCACTAAACCACATAACCACAAAAATGGATGTGGTGGCTCTCATGATAGTTCCTCTCATCATCACCATCATCATGAGCATGATCAACATCAACATAAAGATCATAGCCACAAACTTTGTTGCTCAAACAAGACAAAAAAATTGTCCCCACCTCAGAAATGTGGTGTTGCTCATGGTAGTTCCTCTCATCATCATCATCACCACCGTCAACATCAACATGAACACCATAACCATGACCAATACGATCAACATCATCAGAAGTGTGCCTCACAAACAAGTTTGTCAACATGTCCACCCTGCTCTTCAGGTTCAACTTTAGGTGGAATTGTTAACCATTGCAGCACCATGAAGGGTCATGATCAATGTAAAGGAAGTGAGGAATTCCATGAGCATGATCACTGTCACCATGGAAGATGTGCCAAGAACCAAGATGGAGTCCACAAGCATGATACTGAAAACGAGAGTTGTTCAGATTCACACAATTTGATTCTAAACACAGAAGATAATCATGCAGTTGCAACAAACAGGCATGGTAGTTGTTTGGGGCATAAGGACCATGGGACAAAACACTGCCACAACAAAAATCTTGATATGGTTACTCATGATAGTGCTTTACATAGTTTTCCTTGCCACCACAATGTCCCTTGTAAAATAGCAGGCCAACAATTTACTCATAACCATTGCCACCTGATCCATGGTTGTGAAAATCTGAAAGACCATGAATCCAACCATGACATTGAGCATGAAAAATCAGGTTGCCATTCTGATTTTGAGAAGCATGGGACAGGTGAAATATCCATTGACATCATCACTGAGCATGTTGAATCAGCCTCAATGCATTGTTTGAAGGAGAAAGAAAAAGGTTCCTGCGGTGAAGGCTGCTCAGACACATGCGAAAATTTGCCTGTTGTGTGTGGCTGTGAGAGTTCAAACGATAAAGAAGACATTGCATGTTGCAGAAGTGAGGGCTCTTCAAAAGAATGCAAGGAGTCTCCAATTATGCATGTTTGTGATAGTTTAAATAAGAGAGAAGTTGGAGGATGTTGCAAGAGCTACATGAAGGAATGCTGTGCCAAACTTGGACACTCATCAAGAGCTGGTTTTGCAGGAGGTTTGTCAGAAATTATTACAGAATAGGTGTAGGTGACTCTAGTGTAAGCAAGAGATGTCAGCATGCTTGTTTCTTGCTAATTTATATTTATTTAGAAGATTCTTGGTGGCATGTATATGGAAGCCCGTAAAATATTACTGCTCTTGTATATAGTTTGAGGAGTTTGTTGAATTGAAGTGAACACAACAACATTGTGTCTGCAGGAGCTTGACATGACCAACATAGATTTTTAGGCAAGTCTGGTATGGCACTTTATTTTGGGGTCATAGATATAGGGAATTTATCTCCTAAAGGAGAAGGGGAATCACTTTGGCAGTTGCTTGCATTGGGTATATGTTAAGGGCTTCTTCCTTTTTTATTTATTTAATGTATGTTGCTTGTATACTATACTATACTATGCAGTACTCGTTAACATTAATACAAGAAGTTTGACACTTTTTTGTCAATCTCATCTCAATTGCGCGTTGTTTCTTTTGTGTCTTCTTTACTTCGTTCCAATGTTTGATCCACTTAAATGTTTTAATTTTAAAGGCTTCTGATAACAAGGAATTCAAAAGAAAAATATAAATAGTGTAATATTTAATGTTATCAATAAATTTTTCTTATCATATATATATATATATATATATATAATTTCATTCAAACTCATTTTTTAATTAATCTAAAATATTTTCTCAAGTTTTTTGTAGGATTTTTTTTAATAGATTTTTATCTTGATATTTTTACAAGACCATTTTAAATTGTTTGTTACTTTTTTTTTCTTTTACAAAAACATCTTTGATCATGCAATATATTTTTTGTCAATAAAATATGAATACAGTAAATGAGAAGATCACTAACCAACATTTAAGTGGAGATACGTTAATTAATTAGATAAAAAAAATTAAGAGAATGTGACCCCAATAAAGTAATTCTTTAATTTCTTTCCCTTTAGTGTCATTAATTAAATTAAATATTTTTTTTCAATTTTTTAAACAATCAAGGTCCATTACCCATTTCTTTTGGATTTAAGACTCAATTTTGGCCCATTAAAGCAAGACTCACAAATCACAAGTCAAACCTGACTCAATAACCCATATTTTTTTTGCTGAATGTCTCAATAACCCATATTATTAACCCAAATATTTCATAGTGAGAATTGAGAAAGTTTACTTTTAGCTGCTATTATTTTCTGACCAAAAAAATAAAACTGCTGCTATTTTTTAGTAAGTAAGAAAACAATTGTTCGTATTTCACTATTTAGCCTAGAACTTTTGTGGCTAATGGATATTAACCCCTAAAAAGTTAATTTCCAATGCTTTTTTTACTGCACTAATTTTCACAGCTATTTAACATATGTTTACTACTAGTACTTAATTTAAATGTCAGTAATACTTTTCCCGAGCTTAAATATATTTAGTATTTACTGACCATTTACTACTTGTGAAGGATTTGGTCGATATTAATTATATGGCCTCTAAATGACGTATTAATGGCTGCGAAAACTCTACTTTGATTTAGTGTGTAATTAACACTTGAATTAAAATATTTTTTCAAAAATTAGTTTTTGTTTCAATAAAAAGATTTTTTTTCTCAAGATAAATAAACTTTAACGAAAGATCTATTTCTATTTTCATTTAAAATTTTGTATTGTCTCATCATATTTCGGTGGTAGTATTGATTCGTACATAATTAAATTAATTGATTCCATAATGATAATTTTTTATATGCAAATCAGGCTATAGCCACAAACGTGCTGATTATTATTTCTAAAATTTAAATTGGAATTATAATCATATCCCAATTCAATCATAGGCTTGATTTTTTATAGAGGTTTTTGTTAGTGACAAATTTAGATTTAATATTAGAAACGATTAATTTAACGAATCCTTAAAAAAGTTTAATAATACAAAAAAGTATAAGAAAATTAAGTAACACAAAACAATACGGAGAGTAATTAAAATTTATTTTCTACTAAATTTTATATGCTAAAATCTAAATTGAAATCTTTTATAATTCAGCAAAAAAAAAAATGAAATCTTTTATGAACCCTGAACAAACTCATGCAAGTAGGGTAAAATAACTTGTTTGCGTAACGTAATTTATAAGAAATCGGTGAAGGCAGCAAATTCAGAGTGATAATCGATTGCTAAATTTATTGCGCCTCCAACACGCAGCATAAATAATAAGATTCAATATAATCCCTTTTGCCACGCCTCAAAGAAACACGTTCTCTATTGTGCTCAATGCAAAGGGTGTGGCACATAAATTTGTTGTGAAGCCAATGCAGTTTAATTAGACATTGTAGAATTCGACTGGCACGGAAAATACATAGCATAAGTTGAGGGGGGTTGCATCTAATAATTCCCTTTGAATAACATATAAAGAAGCCACCTAGTCAGTCAGTGGGCACCTACAATTTGAATGATTATTAATTGTCCTGGCTAAGAATTCATACGAAATAGTAATATAATTGTATTTCTACGGTTCTAACTCTATATAACAATCACCTAATACAGCAACTAGAAGCAGACTAATTAAGCTCTCGCAGTACATCAAATAATGCTGCAGGTTTTTTTTGTTAACTAGAGGGTTAGGTTGAGGATATGAAATCATATTCCATGTGATGAGGCTAAATGCTTTGATCGTGAAAATTGAGTTAACCCGGCAAGTAATCTTTGGCTGCATTTTGCTCTTTTCCTGTTACATGAGGCACATATGTATGTACCTCATAGCTAACTAGCTTTTGTAATGGGAGACTCATCTTATGAATTCATCTCTCAACTATATATGTTTTTTCTTCTTCTTCTTCTTCCTTCATTTGATGCGCGCAGGATATATTAAGATGATACGGGCTAGCTTCAGATTGTTTGCATACGCCTACGCATAAGCAGATGATCTCTTCCCGGGTACGGAAAACTTGAAGAATATCATTTTAATTACAAATTAAAATAATATATACAGGAGATGTTGCACTTTTGCTTTGACCCACCATGCAATGAAAACACAAGGCTACGGATTTAATTAAATTAGTTCGGCACCTCTCAATATGGAAAGCAAGCTAACCGGAATAAATCCCAAAGCTATATTTAATTATGTAGAATTATTTTGTTGTAGATGATTCATGAATGATCTCAATGGAAGAGTTGTTTTCTTCACATTAAAGAAATAAGCGGAGAACGTGGATAGACTTAAAGAGTTGCACGTGGCCCTTTCAATATGTAGCTGTCTTCCATAAAGCATAATTATCTCCTCTTATAGAAAATAATCGGTGGTCAGAGTCATCTCAGTCCAATATATATATTATATATTATGTGTTTCTCTTCTGCTATAAAAGCACACACCCAACTCATCAATGTAGCACTCCAAGCTTATAATATTAAGGTCCTCTCAACTCACAATAAGAGGTAGAAAGTAGAGTGCAGCCAAGGATGACTTGCCGAAGCAACAAGAATAAGCTATAATATCTATCTGTTTATAACATTCTTCTTCTTATTCTTTCACGCCGGCAAGTTGTTCTTGGCTACATTTTGTTTTCTTCTTCTACTGTGATGCTTTGCGGACTAATGTACATACAGTTGATTAATTGCAACGTCTCAAACTACAAATATTGTGTTATTCATTAGTTACCAGCTGCCATATGATAATAAATTCATTTTGTTGGTTAATCTATGTTTACTTTGATATGAATACACATTCATGTATATGCATGTTTAGTTAGTTGATTTGACTCCACTTAATTGTGTTTATTTATTTATATTGAAGCGTACGTATAGTATATATTTGTTTTTCAAGGTCAAAAGTTTGTAAGAACACAAGATGGAAAAGTGAAGTGATATTGAAAGGCTAATTAAGTAGAGCATCTTTAGTGGTAGATCTTAAATTGGAATTTTAGACTATTTTTTTAGTGGACTTATAGTACCACATAGGATTAAAGATCTCTTTAATTTTTTCCTATAATGGTAGATCTCATTTTGAGATCTTAGGGAGAGAGAAAGAGAGATAAAATTTATTCTTTTTGAACAATGTGCATATTTTGAGGGATCTTGTACAAGAACTCACTCATTCTCCATGTTTTATGTTAGAGATCCCTCCGCTTCCTTTATTAGAAGATCTTTCAAAATCTTTACTTAAGATCTATTACTAAAGATGTTTATATGCAAGGTTAGAAGTATTGTTAAGATTTTTTTTTACTAAAAAATTTTATATTTTCAATAAAAAAACTCTAAAAAAGTACTACTTGTAATTTCTATCCAAATACATCCTAAATAAAAAATAAATCTTATTTGGCTCGTTACAATTTATTCTGCATATTCTTCCTCACTCCTTATACAGTTGTTTACTTCAATATTCTTAAGTGATGATATCACGAGGGAGCTTCTGTCGGCGTATTTTGGGGAAAAAATCATTGGTGGTAGAGATTGAGATATCGGAAGAGAAAAAAGGATAAATATTAGATGATAAAATTGTTAATATAATAGTTATAAATAGGAAGAAAATATTGAAAAAATATATGAATACTCTTTTGAGGTTTCAATGATTATTGAGCACTGTACTTTATAATTTGGGAGTGTTTCTTAAGGCCTTTCCCTCTTATAATTGCTGAAAAGAAACCGAATATATATATATATATAGAGAGAGAGAGAGAGAGAGAGATTTATATTAAGAATTTATTTTTATAATTTAAAATCTTTCATATTGACAGTATAAAATTTATCTCTTTTAAATTTCTTCTTTTCAGTCTATTTTTTATTTAATAATAGTATTATATAGACTATTCAAAGAAAAAAGAATACCAAAATATTTTTTCTTAAAAAATAAAATATGCAATTATCTTCCAAAATAATATAGTATTGTAAAACACTTTCATTACTTATTTTTAAATAATAAAAATATTTTAAATAATAAAAAATAATTCTTAATTAAATATTACTATTCTACATTACCCCTTATATAAATTAAACATTTTAAAATTAAAAAAGAATGCTCCCACTCATACAAGTAGTTCTGTCTCTCTAGAAACGAGGGCATGAGTTTAGTAAAGCATGTGATCCTCAAGTTACAATCATCCATGTACAACCGTAATTTTTTAAGTCACATGCGATCGAACTTAATTTTCTTTATTTATTATATATATTTTAGTTCCATTCTCAGTCCATAAACACCAGTTCTATATATGTATGAGTTTATTATCAAGCAATTGAATTAATTTCTCTTATAAGTTTTGAGAGCTATTTCTTTCTCTTTTCCTTCATGCTTTTGAACTGTGTGCTATATATATTTAGCTTTTTAGAAAGTTGTCTTTATATATTTGGATGCCTAGCTCGATGCATCAACCAAGATCCAATTTATGCTGTTAAAGTTGAACTAGTTAGGAAATTTTGCTCTTTAAATCAGTGGCCATGGTTTCTTTGTTCCTTTTTCTACTTTTCTTGAATATCTTCATCAGCAGTTGCGTGAACTCTCTTGTACTATACTCTACCATCATTATTGATTCTTGACGAAGATTATAGCATTGAATGAAGTTATCTTGGTAGTAGTGATCAAGAAGGGATTTACACATGAATTTTCATTATTTTTTCTCTCATTTTCCTATCTTATTACTTCCTTTTTAATTTAAGCTATTTTCTTAAAATTCTCCCATCAGATTGATACGTTTCTTCAACTACACACCAATTAATTATCTTTAACATGGAATTTGCTTCAACTCAAACACTCTTTATATTTTTTGGAGCTAATCCACAAACTCATTAAGCAATAATCACCATTGAAATTTAGGTATGTGTCTATCTTGAAATCATTGAAATGGCCTTGATTGGGTTGTTTTCATGATTAAGAACACTATCAATGCATGGTTTTTTAATCACTATCTCAAATTCATTTTTCGAATTTCTCTTTAATTTTGAACTTGTTAAACTTCAACGAGTTGCTGCACTGATCTGAACTTGCTATGTAAATCATCTATCTCAATTTCACGAAGGTTCTATGGTTTGGTATATTTAGGGACATTTTACAAAACGTCGAGATATTTTCATGATCTTTAATTTGGTCAATATTACAAAGTTAAGGGTAAAAATGAGTTTCTAAAAATATAGGTTTTTAATTTTGGAAAATTTGGAATCAAATCAAAACGTCAAAATTTTAAACCGATTAATAATTCTATTTAGATAAAAAAAAATCACAAATAATAAAATAAGAAGTTAGAATACGTATCAATGTTTGGAGAATACCAACTTCTACCTTCCTTGACTTTGTGTCAATATTTGGTTTACAGGCCAATTTAATTATTACACAAATTTGAGTATGCCTAATGGAGAGTGAATCAATTACGCTTTGTTTGTTTGTGCAAAAATAAAAGGGAAAAGAGAGTGAGAGCAAACAAATGAAGAAGAAATGAGAATCTTTCCTTTTTGTGTTAGAGATGAAATAGCAAAGATTTTTTTTAAAATGGTGAGAACCACCTGAAAACCTTCCGCACAAGAGTAGAGAGCTAAGAAAAGTGAAGAAGTTATGATTGTTTACTAGGTTACTCTCCTTTTGCACATCTTTAAAAATTCATATAATTTTTACTAGCTTACCCTCCTCATGCACATCCTGAAAGACCGTATAATTGAATTATATGACCTAAAGGAGAAAACATCATGTTCAAAATGCCATATAAATTGATTATGTTTCTAACATAATTGATTATATGTGTTTCAGTTAAGAAAATAAAAATTATTATTTTTTTAATTTTTTTTAATTTGGGTAATTATTTTTTTAGTCCTTAATAAAATTATGTTTTTATTAGTCTCTTAATTTTTTTTAAAAATGTTTTTAATCTCTCTTATTCTTTATGTTAATGTCACAATTTATGACGATTTTATACCTTTTTCTAAATATATTTTTTAATTCATTTTTTTAAAGTGATTTGTGACAATTCAAAACCAACAAAATATATAATAATTTTATTTTCTATTTTTATTTTTTAAAATCACAAAAATATATAAACAAATGGTTACCAAATCATAAGAGTAAAATATTTTTACAGTTATAAATTGTCAAAAATTATTTTTAAAAAAATAAATTTTGTTGGTTGAAACTATTAACACAACCAACCAAAACCAAAAAAAAAAGGGACTGAAAGTAGTAATTCAAAAATTAGAGGAATTAATAAATAATTTTTTAAGGACTAAAAATATAATGATCTAAAAAGTTAGGATAAAATGGTATTTTTTAATATTTCTATTTTTCTCTCTCTTTTAAATTAAACAATTTTGAAATTTAATTTTCACTCCGTTTATCCTGAACCAAAAACCTCTATTTTTTTTTTTATACATTTCTCTATTCTCCACTTTTTTTCTTACCTGCGTATACGTACGTCTTCTTCCTCTATTTCCTTCCTCTGCCAAACATTGCGTTACGGATTTACCCCATACCACATCTATACTGAAGAAATGGGGCAGTAAGCGGAATTTACTACTTAAAAAATAGAAAGTCAAATTGTTTAGATGATATATACAATTTCATTGTTCAAAGTTTACAAACAATTAAACTCCTACTCCGTTACTATTTATTTGGCTGATTTATAAACAGTAATTACCCCGTCATTAAATATAATGATAAGTTTATACCTTTAATTTATTATAATTAAATTAAAAAATTAAGATAAGTAAAATGTACAAGTGAGATTATACTAACCAAAGACTGATGTAGCTGTGTAAGGTTCGACTGTGTTAAACTATCTATTTAGCATCATATTTAAGTTAAATAATGATAGCATTTTCATTGACTATATCCAAAAGAAGAGATTTTGAAATGCGGAAATGGATTCTCAACAAACAATTACGTGCAAAATCCATGATATCAAACCTGCCTTACCTGGTATTCAGTTTCCAATTATAGCAGGTAGGCCAGGAACATCACACAAAAGTTACACGTTCAAAGACAATTAATGCAAAAAAAAAAAAAAAGAAAAAAAAAAGCAAATTCTTGTTTAGCTAGCCAAGAAAAAAGTAAAGGAATCCGTACTATTGTGCCTTAGACTTATACGTGTATATGTATGAGAATGAAACGTGCATATAAAAGATCAAAGGAACGTTAACCTTTATGCATGGCCATACTGATACGGAAACCAATTAAAGTAAAAATGTAATTAGAATCTCTTCTGATCAGCTGAATTTCTGAGAACAAATTCCCATTGACAATGCCAAATCAGAAATATGGATGCCATCCTTGTTCATATATTCTATTCCCACAACAGTAAATTTATCAACACACAATTTTAGGAAGACAACGAGCTAATAAGTCAACTTTTGCATGATTCTTCCAGACAATAAGAATGGTTTTGGATAAGGAGCAGCATGAAAGAAAATCCATAGAAACGTGGGGCCTATGGGCTATATATAATTTTTTTATCAAGGATGCCATCCTTTGACTTTGTTTGACATTTTCTGCTTATAAATTGGCCACAATGACCCTCAAGATGACATATGCTGATAAGTGAAATGTGAGTGAGTGAGAAAGTGTGGTGGTTGAAGCTTGGTGTAGTTTTCTCTCTCTCTTTCTCTAAGTGTCTTGCATGAAGGTAGAGAGAGTAGATTTGAGCCAGGATGGCTTGCCGGCATATGCTTAAAAGCCAAAAGATCCCCTATGTGGGTGTTGCTGGTGGCCATCCAAGCTCATATTTGTTCCCTTTACACTCTCATGTCAGACTTTGTAAAGAGCTTGAAATATGATATGAATTAGTTGTGCCACTGCCTTGTTTTAAGTACTGTATCACTTTTTGCAGTGCTAATGATGCATGAACTATATTATTTGATTTTGGAACAGAGTAATAACCAAAACTGGAAGGTTGATAGTTGGCATTATTAGTTTGCTTAGTAGTAGGCCTTTTTTGAGGGAGTCCATTTTCTTGTTGCATTGGTCTACTTTTGAGACTCAAGGTTAGAGAAAAACTTATTTATCTATTTAAAGTACTTAATTACTTCAAAAGGAAGAGGCATTATTGAAACAAGCTTCAGGAAAATATATGTGGGTGACGACCTTATTACAACGAGTGTGATTTTGATTTTCTCATGGTTAGGAGAATGTATTTACTATTTAGTAACCTATTTATTTGAATTTGTTCTTTATTGTAGTTTAACGAAATGGACCTGGTTTTCCTGCATACTTTTTAAGAGTCAATCTTCCCCATTGCTTAATCTATGACATAATGATTGAAATAATATCTTTGTTATACACAACCAACTCACCAGTCAATTTTGCATGTTTAAGGAATGGAGGAAAAATCATTATTTCAGGATAAGCTGATAATGGTAAACATTGTTGGACTAGAGTTTCTTCGATCAGTTCTATCAAGTATCCACCAAGATTCAACATCTGTTTGTTTGATCAGTCTTTATTGTGAATATGTGAGTCAAGAGGTGCAGAAGAACTAGATATCGTACTCTTTTTTTTTTATGTATGCATGCCTACCAAACATACATTATTAAACTATATTTAATCATTTTGGATATAATGATTAAACAAACATACATGCTGGATAATGAAATTTAATTAAGAAGTAGGGTATTGTTGGGTAACTATGATGCAGTCGAATATGTGAAAAAATACGAATTAAAAGTGCCAATAACAGCCATTCCCAGCTAGTGAGTTGTGGGACGTCGCATCTATCCTCTGGCCTTTCCATAAATGGGGGAATGGATATTGTGAGACCTTTTTCCCCCAGCATATGTGAAATCTTTTATTAAAGTAGGATATGTTTGAATATAACTCAGAAATATTTTTGAGAACTTTTCTATTGAAAGTATAATATTTTTTTTAGTAGAGAAACTGTCAAAAACACTTTTAGCATTATATCCAAATAGGTTCATACTAGATTATTTCAAAAATTGGATAGAGGTTAAAGTAGTGGTTAATGGTTGTTGATAAGTATCATAGATATATTTTTTTTTAATAATATGACATAGATATACTTAGTTGTCAAGTGCATATGAATATAAAATGGTGATCTTGAACTACTTAATAATTTCTTCAAATACAGAGATAATTATTTACTTTCTTAATTAAGTAATGTTTGGCTAATTTAAGTGTAATCTTGTAGGTAATTTGTTTTTACTTTAATTAACGAATTTTTGAAAGGTTGCATCTGATTATTTTTGTTGAACTTTTTTTTATATAGAAATCAAGTTTAGAAAGGGAAAACATAGTTGGAGCAAAATTTTGAATAAAGAGAATTTGTTTAGAAAATTTATTTCGTTAGGCAAAAATTGGAGCGAATATCAAAGTGTCAAAGTTTGCTAAGCGAATCTATATCGCAAAATGAATGGTCGTTTCAATTTTGCAATTTCACTTGTGAATTTATACTAAAAGAAAGGAAATTTCAGTTGTGTATAAAAGGGGGCCATTTTGGATTAAAAAAGTCTCTTTGTTTTCACTTTGTATCCTGGTGTCTTGAAGTTGAAAGCTCTCCATTGATTCTTCCCACCATTTTTTTTTTGGTATTTTGATGCTACACATCACACATGGCTATGAATAGCTAAGAATCCTACATTGAACATTTGTTCTTTAATATTAGTGTTTTACTCCCTATGTAGGATGATTTTTCATAACTTATTTATGTTATGTGAATGTGATTGAAAAATACTTTTATTATTTTGAATTGAAGCAAAACATCTAGAAATCAGACCTGATTTATTGATTGAGTCATAAAGCTTAAAACAAGTTATTTTATTAAGCGCTCAAGGGATTGCCATTCAATAATGGAACCAATAATAATATTGAAGTTGAAAGTGAATGTTGTACATTTTAAAAAATGAGAGTAATGTTTGGTGAAACCTAACAGTAACATGTTATCCATCATTGGAAAACTCTTACCCTTTTTATCTTGTTTTATTTATAATGTTAATATAACATAATGTAATATGTATCAAGGAGATTTAGTTGAGTTGATTTAGCATGTGTATGTTGTTATAAATTTTTTGATATTCTTATGAATAATATATAAAGGGAGGAGAAATTAATTTATATCAAGAATAATTCTTTTAGAGATATATTTATTTTTTTAAAATCTAATATTTATTATAAATTATTACTCTAATCTGTTATATTCTAAAAAAATAAATGATAAAAATAAAAATAACTCTATATTGTAAGTTTATCTCTCTCTCTATATATATATTACACCAATTCTCAAAACAATAATGCATGTGTGAAATTTGTCTCTAATTTTAACCGTATTTTAAATAATTGGTAAAAATATAAAGATTGTATATTTCATACGAAATAATCTGTATGTAATTTGTGGGAAATTTTTTATATTCAACATTGGAGAAATATTTGAGACAAAATAGAGATAAATTCCAGATAGGTTATTTTTAAACTTCAAATTCGTCCCAAATTTGTCCAAAATGTTAATGAAATTTGGAACGAAAAATTATCATGTCCCTATACCAGAGTAGAGTAATATTACCCTTAAGAGGCCTTTTGGCTTCATACTTGGGAATCTAGTTTTTCTCTTACTCCTATAAATACCACCAACATCATTATATCATTTAATACACATCATTACTATGGTGGAATCGCTACTAACTTTAATGTTACAATGTATTTTGTAGGTATCCCCCCATTACAGAGTGTCTCAACTTTGCCAGAAAATTAACCAAATGCGAAAAATCTTGGACCTCAAACCACTTGGAACACACCTCAAGTCACAACACATCTTTAACACATTATAAACTTCATCCATCTCGAACAACATATATAAGAGGCTTTTAAAATAACTATTTTAAAAATCAATAAACTTGTCAGATTGTTGTTGTATGTCATTAAATGACAATATAAAAAGCCTTCGCATGCTAATGCATTCTAATTAATTAAAATCTATAATTTGAAGATATGTAAAATGTAAAATCCACGTTATACTAAAAAAAGGCTTATCTAATAATTTCTTATCGTCACAAAATGTTGTCCAGTCCTGCTTCTAGAAAACTTATTCGAGTTAAACAATGATATGACTATATCCAAAAAAGAGATTTTGAAATTCCGAAATGGATTCTCAACAAAGAAGAAGTTACGTGCAAAATCCATGTGATATCCTATCTGGTAAATAGACGTGTTTCCAAATAGACCATGCAGTAGGCTGGGAACATCACAAAGGTTACACGTGCAAAGACAATGAGAAAAGAAAAAGAAAATTCCTGTTTAGCTATGAAATATAAGAGAAGGAATCCCTGTTGTTCTTAGACTGATACAGTGTGTGAGAATGCCCATACTGATACGCAAACCAAATAAAGTCAAAATGTAATCAGAACCTCTTCTAATCAGCTAAATTTCAGAGAACAAATTCCCATCGACAAATGACAATGCCAAATCAGAAACATGGAGTAACCACTACTACTCTCTGGCTGCCTTTCTTGTTCATATTCCATTCCCACAACAGTAAATTTATCAACACACAGTTTTAGAAAGACAACGAGCTAAGTCAACTTTTTGCATGATTCCAGACAATAAGAATGCAAGTTGCAACAACTTTTACTTATTCATACTCTCTTAACACACTCTATTATTGATTGAAGTTTATTAAAAATCATAAAATCTTGGCAGCTGAGTCACTTTTTATTTAATGAACTTCACTTATAATTTTATAATTTTCACTAATAATAGTGTGTACTAAAAGAAACGTGTTAAGAGAATACATTGCTGGAACTCATGTTTACCTTTAATATTAACATGTGCCTAACTGTAATTATCTCAAGTTATTATGGATGACATCCTTTGACTTTGACATTGTCTGCTTATAAATTGGCCTAATGACCCTCAAAGATTACACAGGCTAATAAGTGAAATGCGAAGGAGAAAGTGTGGTGGTTGAAGCTCAAGGTAGTTTTCTCTCTCTAATTGTCTTGCATGAAGGTAAAGAGAGTAGATTTGAGCCGGGATGGCTTGCCGGCATATATGCATGTGGCTATTGCCGGTGCCATCCCGTCTCATGTTTGCTTCCTTTACACACTCATGTGAGACTCTGAAAAGAGCTTCAAGTACGGTATCCATTGTGGCTTCTTAAGTTTATCATGTTTGCAGTGCTAATGAGTAGTGATGCATGAACTATATAATTTGATTTTGGAACAGACTAAAGACACAATTGGAAGGTTTCCTTTTTGTCGAAAGACATAACTGGAGGTTGATATACTTGGATTGGAATTATTAGTTTTCTTACGGACCTTATTACAGAGTGTGTTTACTACTGTTTAACTTAATTTTCTCATGCTTAATTAGGAGAATGTAATTACAAATATTTACCTATATGTTTGAATTTATTACTGACAGTTTATGGTAATGGACCTGGCTTTCCTGCATACGCGCGTTTTAAGTGTCTTTTCTACATTGCTTAATCCTAGCATACAGGTTAAGTTTGCTTGCTAGAATATCTGCTAGTTTTGTATTTCGTTTGTGATTGAAATTAACTCGTGTAGTTAATGGGATCCATAATCATAATAAAACACTATACTGTTACGAGTGTTTCCACCCAAAAATAGTATAAGGAAATGTTGTAGAATTAATGGGGTGAGTACCGGAAAAAAAAATACATTAAAAAATTGTGAATAACCATACAAATGAACTAATTATCACACTTTAATTTAAAATTTTAAACTTAAGATTTATGGGTTTTTTTTTTCCACTTATGTGATTTTCAAATTTTTTATTTTTACCCAATATGAAACTTTAACTCACTTATACGTCAACGGGCATTGCTTTAAGATGGCAAAGAAGTTGCTTTTCAACCTTATTGTTTTTTAGACTGATTGTCATTTGTCATGGTGTGGAGGAAAAGAGCATGGGTTGAGTGTAGAGATAGCAACGGGATGTTTGGCCCTCTTCATTATTCTTGCAAAAGGTGGGACGTATACTAGTGCGAATATAAAAGAAATGGATTTAAATCGAGTTCGGGTAATGCTCCACACTCTTTTTATAATTTTACTTTGCTTATATATTTTAAATAAATTATATATTAAGTTTTTACTTATATTTTAATTCAACCAATATATAAATATAATAAATAACAAAGAAATTAAAGTTGAAAATTAATAATTTAATTATATTTTTAAGTTTATTATTTAATTTTTAACTATTAAACTAATTGATTTATATATTCAAAAATTATAACAACAAAATCTTTAATAATATATTATGTATATATACGTCAAAAAAAATTTATAAAAAAAATGTAATAGTAAGTAATATGGATAAAGGTAATTTGGCATCTATCCTCATCTTTATCTAAACAATTTGGATAAAATCCATACTTAGACCTGTATCTGTATCTATGTGATGAAAACATATATTCTCCATCAAATACTAGGCGGTACCCGTAGTTACAAGATTCTTTGCTATGCCTAACTGAGTGCGCATATTATGCTACAATTATACAAGACCTGCAGATTGCAATGCGATGGCAAAACAGCGGCATAATAGAAGATATATCAAGTAATATATGTTTCTAAACAGACTTTCTAGGCTAGCTCTTTACCATACACTTTTAAATACACAATTTATTGTTGATTAAAATTAATCAAAAACCACAAATTTTGATGGTCATTGAAAACTTTTTTTGTAATTTTATATTTTCAATCATTTTAATCAATAGTAATGTATGTTAGAAATAATATATTAGAAAGTGTGCTATTAGCACTACTCTTAGTACTCTTAGTTAAACTTCATTACAAAACAAGATTCAATAAATGAGAAATGAAACCTACAATTTTTTTTTTAATTTTAATTAATGTTGTCAAAAAATAAAATTTAATTAATAATAAAGATTATGTTTGACAAAATATTTTAGTTAACTTTTAACTTTTTTTATTAGTTGAAAAAATTTATTTGTCTGTTTGGTAGACAAACCTTTTTTAATAGGTTCTAACTTTTTTTTAAAAC
>PYAF01004358.1:0-10003 GCA_007407185.1 Glycine tomentella | reverse complement strand
CTATTTTATAAATGAGAAATATATATTTATTATTTTGATTGAAAGTGAATATATTAATCTAAATAAGGATTAATTTGAAAGAATCATTAATAAATTAATCTAAATAAGGTAAAAATAAATTATCAATTACTCTTATTCTGTGCAAGGTCACACACGTTTTGGAAAACCATTATAATAATAATGTTATTGTATGTTAGTTTTTATTATTATTATTATTATTATTATTATTATTATTATTATTATAATATGAAGGACTCTCAAAAAATACTCTACCAAAAAAAAATGAAGATCTTTAATAAATCCTCTAATTTTGTTTCTTTTAATCCTAAGGATTGCATGCTTTAATTATAGTGTAAATACAAAACAATTTCGGGATATTGAATGTCTAAAAAATATTGACCGAAATATCAAAAATATTTTTGTCATTAATGCATTTCAAAGTCGATGTTGTTTTTTATTTTTGCTGATCAAAGTCGTTGTATTAGACCACGTCATCGTCCTCGCTTAATTGAAAAAGACAAACAAAACAAAGATGTTAACTTATTATTGTCAATTTGCCACTAACGGCAGCTTGCTACTTGCCCAAGACTTGCTTCAATCTGCAAGCCTTCTGATTGATGCAGCTATTCTCAATTTTTTTTTTTTTAGTTTTTTAATTTCATTTCTGTCCGGTAATTCGTGAGAATATAAATAGTTTATTACGAAAAATATTTTTTAATTATACTATAGCAACTTATTTTTATTTTATTACTTGTTTTAAAAGTTTGTCTAAGAAATAAAGAAAATAACGAAAATTACTTTCACTATTTTTTATATTTTTTACTACTTATAATAATTTTACTAAGTTAAAGCAAAATTACCTTCTGATTCTTGTAAAACAATAAACCTATATATTCTAGCAAAACGCCTCAATCTTCAAATAATCTATTTAAAGCTAATTTTTCTAGAAAAATCAATTAGTCTAAGTCTAACTATTGTCCGATAACTAATATAAAACAAAAGCAAAAAAAAAAAAAAACTATTGTCCTAGTACGTCGTTGCATTATTATTTTGATCACAAATATACCAAAAGTTAACCTTATTTAATAAAATAATATCCATTTTTATTTATAAGATTCAATTATTTAATTCATTAAAATTAGAAAAAAAATAACTAATATACCTAATGATAATAAATTTATCCTAAACTTACACATTTGAAAAAAAATATCGTTATTATTAATATTTCTCTCTTCTCAATGTATTTTAATGTAATATTCTCTTATTTAATTAAGAATATTTTTAGTCTAAAAATAATTAATATTTTATTTTATGAGATAATATCAACTAAGTCGTATATAAAAAATAGATAAACTTAAAAAGTTAGGTCTTATCAATAGTAACATTATAATAAATAATTCGTTTATTATATTCTTAATTTGGTAAACTGTAATTCTCAAGAAAAGAAGAAAAATAATGGTAAACTGTGTTTGACCGTCATTTGTGCACTATGTGGGACATATGTCTCATGTATGTGATTAATTAAGCCAATTTTATTGTGTATGACTACTATTTTTGTGTGTGTAAAATTGTGATTAGTTAATTTTTTGGGAATGTTAAGTTGGAACACAACTTCCGGGAGGGCACTGACATTGTTAAGGAAAGGGCAATAATTGGTGAGTCGTGGAAAGCTCAGGGACAATCCTTCTCAAGCCTCCTAGTTTATGCAATTGGGTAGTTGACGATTTTTTGTTCTTTTTTTTATTATTATTAAAAATATATCTTAACTTTTAGGGTAAATATTCATTTTGTGTTCAATCCAAATGTAGAACAGTCACTAGGTTCTCTCTCGAATGTGGAAGTAATCAATTTTAGTCACAATAATAATATAAAAGGCGTGTTAAAGTTTTTTTTTTTTTAAAAAAAAGTTTTTCTTTTATTCAATATGTGTGTGTTTGGACTTTGGATTGAAGATATTTCCCTAGTTTTTATTTTTTATTTTTTGACATAATGTTTTTTTATTATTACTAATACTTAATTTTGTTTATTCATTCATTTATTTAATGCTACATTGTAATTTTGATCCCTTTTATTTATTCTTTCACAATTCTAGTCTCCTTTAATTCTTGATTCACAATTTTAGTTATTTTATTTTGTAATTTTAGTCTACACATTTTTAAAATCTGTAACTTTCATCTAATTGTTAATTTTGTGTACATTTATTATTTATATTTTTTACAATAGATTAAATTAATACTAGATTTAGGATTTAATTGGACAAAAATAAATAAAAGTAAAACATTAAAAATTAATAATCAAACTAAAATTATGAATTTTTTAAAATTTAGGAACTAAAATAATAAAAAAATAGGATTAAAGGTGGGAAACTGAACTTTATCCTTTATTTATTTTTCTTTTATCATATCAATTCTCTTTTATCCATGTATTTTTTTAACATTAAAATAGTGTAACTACGCCACACCCGATAAGTTAATTATAGAAAACAGAATACAAACGAAACTTTTGGGCCAGTGGCCTACATTTTTTGCTTTGTAAAGTTGGGCTGAATAACACCGCTCAATGCCTCAAATTTCTCCAGGAATTTCAGATTAATTAATTAAGCTTGTACCATAATTTGGATCGCGTTTTCGACCTTTGATCGAGTAAGTGATTCACATTGGGCACTCAGGCTATATATACGTGAATGGTTATCAGTAAAAAAACAGAAAAATAATTAAAAGAAAAAGCTAAGACAAAATGGGAGAAATCAACAGAAGCATGGAAGCGAGAAGAAATAGCGAGCAACACCTTGGGGTTACGACTTACGATTGAACCTCTTCACATTTTATCACTATTCTATTGTCTTTTATTTTATTTTATTTATTTTTTGTTTCTGCTTTATGATCTGGTGTGGGGCTGAGCCCTTTGCTCTTCTTGAGGCTGGTCCATTTGAAAATGCATTGTGTGCTAGGCTTTAGGCCTTTTAGGCCTGATATTCAGATTGCCTCTCTCTTCCTCATCATAACTATTATAAAATGCATTTTTAATAAAATGACTCTTTTTCATATTATAAAATGCATTCCAAATATTTTATCCTTAAAATAATGTTATAGTTCAATAATCATAAAAATAATCACTATGGTCAAACAATGATAAAAATAATGGTATGTTATTGTATATAGTTTATTACGTTATCATAAACTTCCATTTTTTCAAGTCATTCTGTTATTTAAAATTTCTGAGGTTGAAAATCAGTTTGTATTGGACCTTAATTTACTCATGCGGCAAGCGCCCAATGAAAGCAGCATATTTGTTTTTGTCTAGACTAACACTAATGTTTCATTTTGTAGTATTATTTTGAGTTAAATGACCTGTTCCTTTTCTTTTTATAAAAACAGGCGTTTTATTTTAATTCTTTAAAGATTTTTATTTTATTTTAGTCTCTAGTCAAGTAATAGCATTAAATAATGACGCAACATCAATGTTAACAATCTATTGACTTGCTATGTTATTAAAGATTCAAATAAAATAATCACATAATTTATTTGAAAATTATTTAAAAAACTTCATTTGTTTAAAACCTTTTTAGACGTAAAGTGATATACCAGTTACAAATCACCTTTGGTGACGATGTGTTAACATTTATTATAATTGTCATTATTATGCCTATAATTGGTCATGATGGTGGTGATGATAACATCAAGATGATAGCGATGATGATAGTAGCAAAGGCAATAATGACGGTGAATGTGATGACAATCATGATGGATGATGAGCTAAAAATAATATTGAAAAAGAATGAGTGATAATTAATATATTTGAAAATGTGATAATTGAGATATTTTATATATATTTGATTTTTGTTTCATAATTTTTTAGAAATTTAATGTTTACACAAGGTTATTTGAATTTTTAAGTACTCCCTTTGATTCTTTGTATATAACTTGTTGCTTATAAAAGACTAGATGATGTATTTTAATCTTAATAGTTTATTATTTTTGATTTTGATAAGATAATTTATTAGTTGTTTTTATATTCTTAAAAAAAAATAAATGTCTTTGATAGTGTTGCTCCCATATATAAGGTGTATCATATAAATATGACTTTTTTAGGTAAAAATTAGAATGATTTGTCTCAACCATTAAATTAAAAGGAAAGAACTAAATTTCAAATTAGAATTTTAAAATAACCCAAGCCTTGTATAAGCAGAAGCCACTTCCCCTTTTAGTTATCACAAAAAAGTTTTAAAAAATATTTAAAATAGCAATTCAATATATTTATTTTAATACGGAGCAAACAAGAAAGATCAATCTATTCTAAGAATACTTGTGAGATGATTTTATATTTATACTTATTCAACTTAAAATTTTGATAGAATTATTTATTTAAATTAACATGTACTCATCTCTATTAAAACTAGATAATATATGAACTAAAATTAAGTCAATTCGATTTGTTATTAATCTGAACACATTTGATATAACTAAAATTTTATAAATTAATATAAAATTATTATATAAATTGCCATATATAATACAAATATAATACTTCTATCTAAATTCTTTATGAAAATAAAATCTGTCAAAATTAATTTTAAATAAGACCAAGTTAGTGCAATAAGACATAAGATAGGTGAAGATGACCCTTGGTTTTTATTTTTATAGAAGGAGAGAGAGCCACCGGGCTATGAGCATGATAATAACGGTATATCTACTATCTTCTACTATTCTACTATTCTACTATCTTATTTATTTTATATAATTTAAAACAATATACACTGAAAATTAACTCAATAGCCTCCTTTATTTACTGACAAAGATGGGTTAATTTAGTTTTCTTACATAAACTTGCTAATCACACTCTTTTTTAATAAGTACATCCCAATATTCCTTTTTAAATCTTAAATACCCATTATATCCTTTCTTTCATCTCTCACACATTTTGCATAGGCAGCAGAATTATTCATGCGGGGTATCATGCTCATATACAATAAAACGGTGGCATACATCTTCTGTTGACATTGAAAATGACATTTTCTTTGTCGCAAAACAAAAATAACATGTTTGAGGAAAAATAATAGACAAGAAATAACATTTTTGACGTTTGAGAATTCTTCAAGAATTAATACCAACAGCTTCGCCTTTTTCATACTTAATTCATCTTCACCGTCAAGCTTCTACTAACATAACATGTATGTAGATTTAAGAATAAGTAAACTCAATACACAGTTGTCGACCTCGCCGAGGCCACAAACACATTCATTAAAAAGAGAGATATTGTCAAAGTACACTGAGTAAGAACATTTATCTTTAAATTTTAATAAATTTTGAGTGTGTGTCTTGAAGATGTAGTTACCATAAATACTTTAGAAAAAAAAGTTTGTTTTGTTATTCACAATAGTTCATAATTTTAAATTATGGTCTCAACCGTAATTATAATAAAGGTATTTCGAATCATCATAACCGTAATTATAATAAAGGTATTTCGAATCATCATAGTTTCATCAATTGTTTTTCTCTTGTAACTATTTGTAACTTAAAGATTTATTTGACTTACTGTAACTGTAATTTAAAATTATGAGTGATTCTATTTCTATCTGATTCAAATACAATAGATTATCTTGATAAATACACATGATTTATAAAAAAAAAAATGAAGAATAAGTTGCAGTTGCTTTAGAAACAGGTTTAACTTAAAAGAGCAATTATTGGAACTTTAGAGGCAAGCTTAATTTAAAAGAATTTTATCAAAAAAAATTGAAAAGAAAGATACAGTGAATAGAGTTGCCACTTGCAAGTTCTTTCTTTCATAAGGCAAGTGGCAGAGTCTCGTTATTATGTGGCTTGTCACTTCATGCATTAATAGGATTGGTTTGACTTGGATTGTTTCAACGCTTCAAAGCTGCTTTCATCAGCTTAAGAAAGTTAAAAGGCACGCCAAAGAAACTAAACTAATTAAGCAGGGCAATGGGGACAGTGGAGCGTGTTTAATATTTCTCACGGTTAGCTTCGAAACTTTCTAGTTTGAAAACACTTAAATTAAGCTTTCTGATTTTAATAATAATAAAATTAATTTTGTAAAATTATTATTTTCTTACATGTATTAATTGACTTTTTCGATATGCATAAAACAACTAGGATGAAAATAATAATGAAACTGGGAAGTAAAACAAACAACTTGGTCAGAAAAAGGCACGGCTTAGGTAACCCATCAATTTCATTTCTAAAAGGCTTAATTAATAAGTGTGCACTTATCCGTTTATCATTTAAATCATCAAAGTCAAACCCCATTTGTTTATTGTATACACAAACACAGACACTATACTGTTTCTTATTTATACTAATAAACATAAGACCACAGGCATCAGTGTTCACTACTTTTTCATTCATTTAGCATCTACACCAAGAGAGAAATTAACATAGAGAGAGATGGGGGCTTGTTTTTCATGTAACTCATCCTCCACATTGAAGAATATCCGTGTGGTTCATCTCAATGGTTATGTAGAGGATTTTGATCAACCAATTTCAGTGAGGCAAGTAATTGGATACCCGAAAAAACACTTTGTTTGCACTTCCACTCAGCTTCTTTCCCCATGCTCAACATCAATGAATGGAGACACCAACCTCCAACCTGGCCAAGTGTATTTCATGCTACCATACTCAGTACTACAAACCGATGTTTCACCGGTGGACCTGGCTGGCCTTGCAAAGAGACTCACCGCAATAGCGAAATCAAGTCCTTTGTCAAGCCAAACCCAAACATTTTGGAATTCACCCTCCATGAGTCCTGGTGGAGTTGGGGTGGCAGAGCAATATGGTGTTGCTGTTGGTTTGATGAATATTGGAAGAAGAAGCCCTAGTAAAGTGCAACCTTGGAAACCCATCTTGGACACCATAACAGAGAAGCCATTCCATAAGAGAAGTGAATCGGATTTGCAAGAAAGTTAATGATGTTTGGAAGAACTTGGATTGAGGCAACCAGATAGGACTAAGACATGTAAGGCGGTGTATTGATTATTTTTAAAAAAAAATTGAGACAATTGTTTCAGTTTGCTGAACCTTTCATGTTGTGATGAGGAGAATTAGACTTGCATAATATGTATTTGAGATTTTTTGTATCTGGTTCTCCAAAGATGTACTTACGAATGTCTCTGAGGATATATTTATATTAGTAACAAATTATTAAGCGCTGGATATTACAGATTTCAAATCCAAAACTTTAAGATATACGACAAATAACTTAATTTTTTTGGTAATCACATAATTAGAATCTTTGATTTTGGCGTGTGACCCCGAAGTATTTTCATAAACTTCAACCCTTTAGACGTATTATAGGACTCATTTTTAGTTTGAGATTTAATCGCATTTAAAGTTCTTTGCTTCTCTTCAATGATGTATTTAGTGATAATTGAATCCAAATCTTTTCTCATAAACTCAACATATATTACCAATTCAGCTATAAGCATACGAGAGACATATTGCAATGTATAGTTAATTCTCTCTCTGTATGTGTATGTCCCACCCTAAGGCGGTATGTTTAACCAACAATCTGTGCAGGTTGCAGGGTCCAGAAACATGTGATCTATTTAATTGGAGGCCCTTTTCAACTTGTTTGCTGAATTCCTAAGTTTAGTAGGTTTGGTATGTGGATTAGGCTGGTTAATATGCAGATCGATCTATCTGTCTATTTATATCTCTATATTGACATTTGTTATTGTTTTCTATTAAGTATTTTATATATTATGTGTATGTTTAAAATTTGTATTTAAGACTTAAGAGTTAAAATATTCAGTTTATGATACCTTTTGTACTAAGTAATATTTAGTGTGTCGGTGGGACTATTTGTTAGTTATTTGTTTTGTTAATTTATCTATATATTCTTTTTTTTATTCTTGGTATGGGAACCAATTCATTTAACTATAAGCTACGCAAGATATATATATATATATATATATATATATATATATATATATATCTAAACCAAGAAACGAGAGCTAATTTTTTGTTGTAGATCGGCCTAGTCCGGCTCATTAAAATTGTAGATGAATATAAATCAGGTTTAAACGGGTTAGAAGAAAGTTCAGCTATTGAAATCCTAATAAATTCTTTATTTTTTGGGTTACAATCTGGAGCTTGCAATTTTTTAGTGTATCTATGATACACGAGTTAGCGTTTAATTTATTTTAGCAATAAATAGTACTATAACTGTTCGGTAGCGCAAATGACGGGAAATCATTGATTCATGAAATGGTTGGAGTTGGGTAACCAAAGTTGTAGTATTTCATAGCAAGCGCTTCTCTTTTATCATGAATATATTCCTTTTGTTGGAAACAACTTGGATGATTCCTTTTCCTGCTCGTCACTCATAACACGTGGTTGACTTATTGCTCTTTAATTGTAACAAGCAGATCACTCTAGCTATATATTGATGACTTTTGACAGTATCAGATTGTCTTTATGGGTTTCTAAAACATACAGAAATAGTGCTAACAGTTTGAAATATACTGATACAGTTGGCAAATTAGTGTATGTTTGGTTTGCAATTGGAAATGTTGTGACATGTGCTCTAATGCAAATCCCACTGATAAAAGTAAAATGAACGCAAAAGAAAGGGTCCTGATACGTTGGCAAAATTACTTTTGCCTCAAAACATAATTTTGCAACCATAAACCAAACATACTCTTATAAGATGGCGATTGGGGCGTTTGGGACTGACTTTTGAATTGGTGAACATTCCCAACCCCCTTCTTTGCTATGAGACACCAAGAAGTGTTTTGGAACCCAATTTTCCCCCTTTGACTCTCTTTCTTTGAAGAGCTCCCTCTGTCTTTCCTCCACAGTTTTCTTTGCTTCTCTTGCTTTTTCCCAGTCTTTGCTCAAAATGGCTTGGCTCAACTCACCCCAAACAAGGGCTGTTTCTGTTGGCCACACACTCTGATATGTTGCACAACAACATCTCATGTCAAACTTAGATGACATTCACATGCATCCACAATTTCAGCAAGAAAATTTGACAAAAGGATATTGCTTTAAAATAAGCTTTGTTAATGAAGGTCTTAGTTATGGAAAGAGTGTTGTATAATTCCTTTTTGATACTTGACTTCATAAAGGAAGAGAAAAAGAAAGACCATATTTTGTGGAAAAATAGAGGGGCATATATGGTTATTATTTACCTCTGGATCCTTGACAATAGGAGCTTGAAGTCCAGAAAGAACTTCTTCTGCATCATATATCACTCTTGCTTCTGTATTAGTAGTATTCCTCACTGTTACAGTACTGCAACATCACGAAAGTAAACAATTGACAAGCACTGCTTTTCAAAATGAAAAAAAAAATATAAAAAGCCAAAATTATGCTTTCAGATGACAAATAAGTAATTAATAAAACTTCAAAGAGAGATACCTATCCCAATGGCCCTCAATTTTGTATAGAATCTTCATAGACAATGAGTCAAAGATTTTCCCTTTAATCAGTCTTCGACCTGCCCTGAATCCAAAGAAAGATTGGCCTATGTAGTTTAATTCTGCCACAAGGCCTGTTTCTCGGCACCGGATGCTGACATTGCCAACCCAATCAATCCCAGGGATTGGAAGAATTCTGATAACCAGATTAGGAGAATTCATTTCGTAAGTCTCTCCATGATTCTTTAGCTTCAACTGCCGTTTGTCATACCCTAATTTTGTCCGAGTGGATTTAAAAATGGTGATAAAAAATGAATGATAAAAAAGGATAGAAATAAAAAATTTTAAAAAAATGATAGAAAAAGGAAATAGAATAATAATAACAAATAGTGAGAAAAAGATAACAAATAAAAGATATAATAGTTTTTTTTAAAAAAAAAATAGTATAAAAAAAAGAAGAGAAAAATAAGAAGGTAACAAAAAAGAAAAGCGGGGTAGCAAATAGCAACAAGAAGAGAAAATGGGCCTTAAGACCCATTAGGCAAAAAGAAAAAGAAAAAAAGAAGAAAAAAAAAGGTAGCAAAAAGGAAAATACGACTGCAAATAGCAAAGAGAAAGGAAATG
>PYAF01004357.1:113394-148118 GCA_007407185.1 Glycine tomentella | reverse complement strand
CTCAGATTCAAAATTAAACGGTGAAACTTGTGTTTCTTACCTCAGTGGCGACTCCAACAGCCTCAGAACAGCTTCCTCTAGCTTCTATGTCCTAATCACGCTGTGGTTCTGCGCCAAGCTCAAGTTCTCTGAGCTTTTCCTCTGAGGTTCCTCTTCTCACTTAAAATGGGGTTTTCAAGGAAAAGGATGAAGGATTTCAACTTCCTAATCGGTTCAATCACAGTTAAAGGTCGCGGGTAAGTGTTTAGGCTAGTGTCTAAGGTCCTAGAAAGCTCGAAAACTCCTCTAATGGAGGTCTGGACGGAGGAGGAAGAAGAGAGGAGAGAAAATTCCAGATTTTTCGAGCTTCTGGGCCTTTTATAGGCCCAGACGCGACTCCCACGCTGCCAGCGTGGAATCCCACGCTCCCAGCGTGGACTGGCAGACAAAATTGCATTTCTGGGCTGCTTCCCACGCCCCAGGCGTGGCCTCCACGCCCCAAACGTGGACCTCCCACGCCCCCAGCGTGGGGTTCCAAAAAAATCATCATTTTTGGCCCACTTTCAACGCCATCAGCGTGGCACTCCACGCCACCATCGTGGAACCCTAGAAAAAGCCAAAAACAAGCTTTAAACGCATGGTTATAACAAAAATGAGTAAACTTATTTTTTTAAAAAAAGTATACAATTTTAGTACTTTATATATGACTCAATGGTTTGTGAGTGGTGATAAAATATTCTGATTTGGTATAAATTTGTAGATTAGTAAACATTACATAGAAAAGTACTTTTTAGGTGGCCTAAGATGCAAATTATTTTCCCATTTTAGGCAAATAATTTTTTATTAGATATTTCATAGTTGGTTTTTAAAATGGATTAAATTTTACATTTTGTAAGGAAACTATTTAGTTTATTTTAGGGGGGGTTGCTGCACATTGCTTCCAATAAATGGTAATGAAACTATTTTTTTAAATGGTTTCTTTTTCTTTAAACAAAGTGTTTGGGTTTTTAATTAAGCGACTATTTTTTTAAGCCTTGAACTTTGTCAATCGTGGATAAGTGGTGTATGTAAGAGTGAGTTTTTCTTTCTTTCTTAAGCACATAAAAATTGTTTCCAAAATACTAATAAATTGTTGATAATATTTAATATAGAATAAAAGTATATTGAGTAAAAGTATGAGTTATTGGGTGAAAATCCGTTATTGGGTGGGAATTAGCTTTCTATAATTTTGTATTGATGATTTTGTTTCTTGAATTTAAACTTATTTAACTTATATTTATGATTTTTGTAACTTGTTTGTTTGAACATGGACAATGATGTTTTTTTTTTTTTTTTACATTTTAGTATCTAATTATCTATGTTATGGTTTGTGATGCTTTTTTTTAAAAATATTTTAAGACATGTATAAAAATTTTATATTTTTTATTACAAACCGGATCATGCGGGTAAATTAGTGATCCCCCGTTCGACCACTGACCCAGTATCCTGATTAGGTCCGTCACCTAATCAATTTTTAAAACTATGCTTCCAGACCCTTTCCCTCTCCCTTTTATTTATTTTTTCTTTCTTTTCCTTCATTCCAGGCACTCCCCCTCCCCCGTCAACATTTTTTCTCTCTCCTCTTCCCCTCCCCTTCCCGCGGCCCCTGCCCCTGCCCTCCGTATACCCCCAGGCATGTTTTGTTCCTCTTATTTTTTTTTCATTTTTTTCACTACCATGGTTGGTTGGGTTGTGGGTTGTTGCTCCATGCCTATTTTGGATGTCTGTTACAGCATAAAAAATTATTTTTTAAAAAAACGTGCAGATCTTCAGGGTTCTTGGGGAAGAACCAGATCTCCACGTCGAGATCTTCAACTCCTTTTATTGTTGGATATGGGGAAGGAGAGATATTCAATTGAAGACTCCTCCCTAAGACCCAACACTAAAGGTGCTCTTAATACTATATGTCTCCACAATTGTTTTGCTTAGGAATTGTATACATACTCAAAATATCTTATTTTTCATTAAATGCTAGAGATATTTAAACATTATAGCATATTTGAAAAAGAAACAGAATTATCAATCTAATACTTATACGAGGAAAAATATAAGAACAAATAAACCTTAACAAAGCGAATGTTATGGAAAAGAAAGCTTTAGGCATGTGTTCATATTGGATGATAGAAAAACTTGGTTTATGTGATAAAATGTTAGATGCAAGTTTTCTATGAAAGCCATTGCACACAAGTCAACAGTGCTTTGGGCATTGGATTCTTGAGCGCATATTGTATTGTGCTATGTTCAAAAACATATTTTACTGCAATTAAAGATAGAACAAATATACTTATCACTTTGTTGGATGTAAGTTCAATTTGTATTGCTAAATAAACTTTATTAATCCATCAAAGTTTAATAACTTTTGTTCTGTTATTTTTTAACAGAAATGTCCAGTAAGAATGCTGGTATTTTAATGTTGGATCAGACTCTCTCTTATGGTATTTATAGGGAAGAAATACCTTCAGAAGACGATCACTATGCACAAAGCAATACTCAACCAGTGGGGTGAGGTGTGTGCACAGTGTAAATAGAAATAAGAGAGAACGAGAATGTGTGTACCATTTCCTCTGAAAATATCCATTATCTATAATGCACTTACTTACTGGTCAGTTGCAAATTTTCCCTGATTATCACGGCCGAAATCTCTAACCGTTTGGTATCACGATCTTTGTAGTTGTTAAGGTCCACGATCTAAGTTTCAGTTAGGGTCAATAGTCCACTACTCGAATCCTCAATGGGCCTTCTCACTAAGCCCATTTATAGAATCCATAACAGTTGCCTCCCAGCCCGGTTGTCGAGGTTTCTCGATAGTTGGGATGCAAATAGGTTGACCCTTTCCCCAACAACTTGAATAATTGATCCGCCTCGCTGACTGTTTAATGATCATCATATGCCAGGGTATTCTTTATCTCACCTCGGCCATCCCTACCCGAGTTCTACTTCGTGCCAATTCATTTCCTTACCCCTGCCGGGGTACTATGAAATACTATTTCACAGGGTTTATTTGGTCGATTCATTTCCACACAACTAGAAAAGGGAAGGTCCATGTGAAAAGCCGACATTATGCTTGTCCGTAACTGTAACGTACAGTCTGTGCATTTAAGTGTGCCACATTTCATTTCACGCCTTAATCATGACGTTTGAATGTACACGTCTTTTTTCCCCCAACTATTGGCAAAAGAACCAAAAGGGTGTTTTTTTAAAAAATATTTACCGATAAGGTGCGCTTTCGAAACTATTTCCGCTCACCTCTAGGCATGTTGCACAGCACTAGATTTGTAAATAATTGCCCTCCCAAACCAGATTTGTAAATAGTTTCGAAAGCGCACCTTATCGGTAAATATTTTTTAAAAAAACACCCTTTTGGTTCTTTTGCCCCAACTATTGAATGGATTTTACTCATCTGTCCCTACATGATGTTTCATTTGTGCCAGCTATACTACGATGTCGTTTCGTGCTTCTGGCGGTTATGTTTTTCTCTTTATTATTCAAATTCTTTCTCAAATCTCATTTCTTCTACTCATTACCTATCGCAAGCAGTGTGCGTTCATTTTCCTCTACCAACTTTCTCTGCATTTGCGCGTTCTTTCTCCTGTTGTTCATGACCTTCCACCACCTAGTTCTTCAAGACTCTCATCACACCGGGTACCCTCGTTACCGTAAACTTCCTTTTATAGTTTCATTACAATTTTGTTCTCATCATCATTCTGGTCGTACATCATCTACCACTTTTGTTTGATGTCTTCCTGTTTCTGAGATTTTATTCTTGAGTCGCTTCCTTCATTCGTCCTTCTTGCAATTTCTCTGTATCCACCCGCGTGAAATTCTATTTCACCTTTTTCCTACAATGAAACTCACTCTCGAAGAAGAAGCACATCTACGTAAAACAGTTACCCCCAAAGTTGGATGATGATTTTTTGGTATGCCTCTTTCAGAGGAAGAAAGGGAAAAACATCTCTTGCGTGCCCACTCTGGTGGTTCTTCTACCACCAAGAAACTAAGATTTCTGGTTCTGCTACCAAAGACACTAATGTTTCTGAGCATAACGTTCCTTTGGTACCAAAACGAAATAAACCCAAATCTAGGTTTAAGGATTCCTCCAGCAACCCTTCATTTTTGACTTTGAATCCCCAACCGCAAACTGAATCTTCATCTCTAGAACTGAATAATTCCCTAGATGACTCCTTTGAAACTCGATTTGATTTGTGCTTTGACTGTGTTGTTAAGAGATGTTATTATTTGAGTTCCAGGTCCGATACAATGGCCGATTCAATACTTGCATCGTGCCGACACAACTCGGTTCTTGTTCCCAAACCGAGAACTGCGCTCCGAGCTGAGGCGTTTGTACAAAAAATGCCTTCTGACACAAGTGGTCCTATAGAGGTCGTTCCTACCCCGAACGACACCTTAACCAACTCTTCTATTCATATGCCTCATATTTCCCCTTCAGGTATGTTTTACTGATTCTTATCTCTTTTACGTAGGTATTTACGGATCCAACATCATCAGAGCTAGTCGCTGAATCTCACTCTGTTGGGTCTCATTCAGACTGTCCTCCTATTCTGGCTTCCAAGTTTCCATGGGTCACTTATGAGGTGTTAAATACCTTCTCTGACTTACAATCGGGAATTATTGCTGCTCTTCTGGTCGGAAATCAAGATGGTTTTTGTGTCCGCGCTCCTAACCCAGACGAACCCATCTGTTCTATCCATGAAGGGACCGAGCCCAATTTTTTCTTCTTTTACAAAGACATAGTTACCTGTCTAGGAATTTGTTTCCCTTCTCCGGACTTCCAAATGCAAGTTTTGAATCACCTTCATGTAGCCCCCTCTCAACTTCACCCCAATAGCTGGGGTTTTGTCAAGTCCTTTGAACTTTTTTGTCAACACTTAGAAATCCCCTGTACTATTCGCCTCTTCTTTTATTATTTCACCGTTCATACTGGTAGGACGGGTAAAGAACCTCCTAATAGAAAGGGATGGGTTTCTATCCGGGGTTGTTCAAATTGTAAACTTTTCACGGTTTATATCGAGTTCTTCAAAAACTTCAAAAATAAATATTTCAAGGATATTGCTGAACCCGACAAACAACCTTTCTTTCTATCTGGCCCTGAGTCAGAGGACGTAGAGTAGAAGTTCCCACTCTATTGGACCCGTACCCATCATGACCTTCCCCCTGCTTCCTATCGTTTCGAGGAAACGGATCAGATTCTAATGCTTCCTCCGTAACCCGGATCGTGGCACATATGGAAGCCTATGGCCCACCAAATGTTGCTTCTTATATTCGCCATCACCAATCCGGGTTTTCTGCTGAATCCATAATGAACATGCCCAATGTTGCTAATTTGTGATACATAATCTAATATGGTCTTACTGTTTATTTTCATTTTGTAGTTAACGACATGGGACCCCAGCCGCCATCCTCCGCTAAGTCCAAGCAAACGGCTCCTGCTGCGACCCCGACAACAAGCTCTCCTGCTCCACCAAAGGTCACTTCCACCAACCCAACTATTAGGCCGGGAAAGGCGATGGGAAAGAAAGCTCCTTCCGCCGAAGCAGCTGAGCGTTCTCACCCCCCAAAGTGGGCACAACCTCCAGCTTACCTTAACATTTTGGAAAAAAGGAAAAAGCGTAAGGTTGTCCAGCCGGCTCAGTTAGAAGTACCCCCAATCAACACAAACAGCCCGACGTCTTCTCCACCGAGAAATGCTGCCCTCGAGCTGCCCCCTCCACCACCGGTTTCTTCTACCCCTCCTCCTTCTACTGATGCTTCTGGGAGAGAGGGGTTACAGATGACATGATCTGTATCGCCAAGGCTCCCAAGCGCTTCTGCGATACAAGTCTCCTTTCACATGAGGACCAGGAAGAGCTCGACTGCATTAAAGAAAATGCCTTTAAATGTGTTGCGTTAATGCAAAGTCTGGCAACTTTGAAGACCAGGCATGCCAAATTAGCGAACGAGCTCCAGCCCTCACTGGAAGAGACCCAAAAAATACACGAGGAGCTCCTTGCGGCATAAGATTCTAACGCCTCTTTACGCTAAGAACTCCAAGCTGCTTTGGAAACTGCTGAAAGTGCACACTCGGCCTTGGAAACAGCTCGAAGGAAAAACTCGATGCCGACTTTGCACTTCAATGAACTAAAGACTGTGCTGGATAAATCACAGTTGGAGTGCAAAGAGGCCGAGTCCAGGTTGCACAAGACTGAATCTCAACTATGAGTGGCCGAGGAGGATGCTATCTTGGCAGGGGAGGCCTTAGCTACGGCGGTGGAAGAATCCTTCAAGAACACGCTAGAGTAAATACGTTGTTTGAAGCCGGGGGTTGAACTCAATACCACCGGTATGCATTTTCAAGCCTACATGGATAATGGCAAGTTAGTCCTTCCTTCTCCCCCTGAAGATTCCGTAGTCCCCATGGACGAGGATCCGTCGTAGGGAGAAGAAGTGACCTCTACCCAACAGGCTGATATGCAAGTTCAGACCCCGGGGACATAGGTGGTTGAAGGGCCGGGATGCCAGTTTATTGTGTAACTTGTCATTTCTTTTCATGTCTTTTTGAACATTGTCGGGCTTAATCCCGACCTATTTGTAACCAACAATTTATTTTTATTTGACGTATTCGCTTCTTTAATCCAAATACGCATGCATCCGTAGTAATCCAAATTCTTATGAAGTTATTTGGCCAAAATTAAAAATATTCTTTGCCGCGGAATAAATATTCATCTAGTTTCAACGACCAATTATTTTATAATACAGATTGTTCTGTAGTACATTCTAGGTTGTCTTACCCGTACTTGATCCTAACAATGATTAACATGCTACGTGTGGACATTAACTCTCATCATTAACGGTCCTACATTTCAACCTGATCAGGGTTAGAATAGCGTGTCGTTCGTTGTCGGGATAATATTAATCATGATACCTCATAATTTTTATCAACTTGTATGCAACTTTACCCAAATAAGTTCACTATTTCTTCGTAAAGATCAAGATACATTATTGATTGATAACTTACATAAAACGATTAAAAATCGAATTATATGACAACTCATGACCTCAATTAAAGAGAACAATATGAATTCCGGGTTGAAAGCTTTATTGCACCATGGTTCATACTCTTGATAAAAGAAACATACATGAATTATAAGTGAAATTGCTAATTCTAGAAATTTCGTAAACGATTAATCAATCGGATTACAAACAACTCATGATCTCGATGAAAGAGAACCATATGAACGTGGTTGACAAATTAGTGTACCCCGGCTCATACTCTAAATAAATGAGAAACACTAAATCACAAGATTACATTGTTAATTCCAACACGGAAAACAAATACTTATTTTGCCATATGGCTTATTGCTCTTTCCATCTAACCCGGGACTAACTGTAATATACTTTCAATTTGTCCGCATTCCAAGTTCATTTGATTGCCTTTTCATCAAGGGTTTCCAACATGTAAGCTCCTTGTCTGAGTTTCTGTGAAATCCGGTATGGTCCCTCCCAGTTAGCTGTTAGCTTCCCCTCTCGAGCACTTTTATTTTCGATATCCACCCTCCGAAGCACTAGGTCGCCTTGTTCGAAACACCTCGGTTTCACTTTCTTGTTATACCTCGTGGTTGCTCGTTGTTTTGCTAACAGATCCAAGGAATAGGCCTCAACCCGGATCTCACCCGTCAGATTCAACTCAATGGCCAGAGCCTTATTATTCTCTTCTCCACCCTTCTGAAGTACATGGTTGGATCTCCAAGATAACTGACCAATCTCTACTGTTATCATAGCTGCGCAGCCATAGGTCATTCGAAATGGGGCTTCCTTGGTAGACATTTGGGTGATGGTCCTGTGTCCCCACAATACACAATAAAGCTGCTCTACCCAACTGGAGCTGGCATCATGCATCTGCTTTTACAATCCTTCAACGATTAGGTTATTTGCTGCTTCAGCTTGTCCATTTGATTGCGAGTGTTCTACTGAAGCAAAGTGATTCTTGATTTGGAACTCAACCATCATTTCCTGAAAACGCCTATCAGTGAATTAAGTTCCATTATCAGTCACAACCTCACCTGGGATCCCAAACCCGGAAATGATGTTTTGTTCAAAAAATCTCTGCACTCGAGCCGACGTAATGGTGGCGAGAGGTTCCGCCTCAATCCAATTTGTGAAGTAATCTACTGCCACTATTTACCATTTTAACTACCCTTCTACTGCTTTGAACGACCCCAACAAATCCATTCCCCACTTAAAGAAGGGCCATGGCGCTGACATAAACTGCAACTCGGTGGGGGGAGACCACAGCAACCTGGCATGTTTCTAACAATGTTCACATTTTCTAACGTGACTTGCTGAATCAACTTCCATTGTCGGTCAATTGTACCCAACTCGCAAAGCCTTCCTCGCTAATTCCTTAGCGCCCATGTGTAGGTCGTTGATGCCTTCATGTATTTCGATCAACACGTACTCAACTCTATCGGGTTTCAAACAAACCAGCATCAGGGTGTGCAGTCCCTTACGGTATAATTCATCTTCTACTATTGTGTACATAGTTGCATCACGTACCAATTTCTTGGCCTCCATCGTGTCGTCCGACAATATACCCCTTTCCAGATACTTAATCATCGGCCCCCTCCAGTCTTCTGACGTCGAGAATATCATCACACAGGATGGTCTAGAAATTTCCTGCTGAATCATAGTCCGGTGGTTACCCAGGCTCTTGGTACTTGCCAATTTCGACAGGATGTCGGCCCTTGCATTTTCTTCTCTAGGGATATGGCTTACCATTACTTTGTCAAAATCAACAATAATCTCCTTCACCTTAGTCAAATATTTGGCCAACAATGACCCATTCACTTGGTACCGCCCCTCGATCTGGGCTATGACAAGCTGAGAATTAGTGAACACCTTTATTTTCTTTGCTCCTTGTTCCTTAGCCTGCAATAACCCGGCTATTAGTGCTTCATATTCTACCTGGTTATTCGATGTTGGGAAATTTAATTAAAGGGATTGCTCAATAGTCACACCTTCTGGATTTTCAATTATGACCCCGGCTCTGCTTCCTTTCATGTTAGACGATCTGTCAACGTACAACTTCCAACAGTTCTCCGTATCTCCACTAACCGGGGTTAGTTCCATAACGAAATCTGCCAAAGCTTGGGATTTAATAGCATGTCGGACTTCATATTTCAAATCAAACTCGGACAGTTGAATCACCTAGTTTATCATCCTTCCGGCCAAGTCCGGCTTGTGTATTACTTGCTGAATTGGCTGATTGGTTCTGACAACGATCGTATGGCTTTAGAAGTACTGGCGAAGCTTCTTCACGGCTACCAACAAGGTAAAAGCCACCTTCTCCAACCTTTGGTTCCGTAGCTCGAAGTTTCAAAGGGCCCGACTTACTAAATAGACAGGTTTTTGCGTTTTGGAGGCTTCCCTTACCAATACTGCACTAACCACTTCATCTCCCACCGATAAGTATAAAATTAATATCTCCTCGGGCTCTGGTTTCGATAACACAGGTGGGGAGGCCAAACATTTCTTTACCTCGATGAATTCAGCCTCGCAATCCGGGTTCCACCCTACCATGGCTTCTTTCTTTAGTAGCTTAAAGAAAGGGAGTGCCTTCTCTGCTGATTTCGGAAGAAAGCGCGTTAAAGCGACCAACCTTCCTGTCAGTTGCTAAGTCTCCTTTTTACTTGTTGGAAATTGCATGTCTAGCATGACCTTACATTTATTTGGGTTTGCTTCTATTCCTCTATGGGTTAACATGAAACGCAGGAATTTCCTGGTTGAGACACCAAACACACATTTAAGCGGATTCAAGTGAATATTATATTCCCTTAACCTGCCAAATGTTTCTTCCAAATCTTTTACATGGTCCTCTATGGTGGCTGTTTTCACGATCATATCATCTATGTAAACTTCGATATTTCGACCGAGTTGGGGCTCGAAGACCTTATTCATCATCCTTTGGTATGTGGCCCCTGCATTCTTCAACCCGAAAGGCATCACATTGTAGCAATAGTTTGCCTTGTCGCCTATGAAAGCCATTTTTCTGGATCAGCCAGGTACATGGCTATCTGATTATATCCCGCGTAAGCGTCCATGAATGATAGTAGCCAAAATCCGGACGAGTTATCCACGAGTTGATCGACATTCGACATCAGATAGACATCCTTTAGACATACCTTGTTTAAATCGGTGTAATCCGTACAAACTCTTCATTTCTCGTTGGATTTTCGAACCATGACTACATTGGATAACCATGTGGTGTATTGAATTTCTCATATGAACCCGACTTCTAACAACTCTTTAATGTGCGTGGCCAGCGCTTGAGTTCTTTCAGGGCTGGACTTTTGTTTTTTCTATTGGATCGACTTTGATTTGGGGTACATGGATAATTTGTGGCAACAAAATGTCGGATCTATACCCACTATTTCTTATGTTTTCCAAGCGAACACATCCTGGTTCCTTTCGAGGCATTCTATGAGTTTGACTTTGATGTTTGCATCCACCATTTCGCCAATCTTAGTGATTTGGCACGATTGGTTTCATATCTGCACTTCTTCCACATCTTCAGCTGGTTCTGGTCTCCATTCTTCAGAACTCTCTAACATTATTGTAGTAATATTATCGGGATTCTTTTTGGTCCCTGCAGATTGTCACCACTTGATCCTTGTTCCATACAAATTTTATCTTCTGATGTTTGGTAGACATTAACATATCCCACTTATGGATAGTTGGTCTTCCCAAGATAATATTGTACGGTGAAGGGAAATTGGCCGCAACAAATCTGACTCTTTCTGACTTGAACGCATCCTTGGTCCCTAACGTCATCCGCAAGTCAATGGAGCCTTTAAGACTAGTATTTCTTCTGTTGAAGCCTATCAACATCATCTTACATGGCTTCAAGTCCTCCTCTTCCAAATTCATCTTTTTGAACGTACTCCATAAGATGATGTCTGCAAAACTATCATTGTCTACAAACATTCTTTTAACTCGACAATTGGCCAACGTTCCAGTAATTACTAGGCCATCCTCGTGACCCGACACCACATCTTCCATGTCCTTCTTCCTAAAATATAAAATAGGAGGTTCCAGCTCACCAGCTTTCCCCTTAAACATGGGCTGCTCCCTTACTGAAAGAATTTCTTTCAAGTACTTTCGTATCTGATTGGCGGTGTCTCCTCCTCCTCCCAGGGCTCCGGATATGACATTACATTCGAATTTCGGCTCTTGGAATTCATTGTCATCATTATGTCTTTTCTTCTTGTCTTCCTTTTCCTTCCTAGGTTGGGCCTCCTGGGTCTTTATCATATACTGCCTTAACCTTCCTTCTCTGGCAAATTTTTCAATAGCATCTTGAAGATCCCAACACTGGTCCACTATGAAACTCACAGAACCGAGATTTATCCACCCCGACCTTATTATACAATGGACGAGGCCACTCCACCTTCTTCATGTCTGTCAACGCTACCTCCCTCCAAACTTGTGACCGGGATACATTCACTGGCGGGTATTTTTCATATTTGTTTTCATACTTCCCCGGTCTGAATTTGGACTCTGTATTCCTGCCTTGATTGGGATTCCCCGGATGATGTCGGCCCCTTAGCAATGGGCTCCTCCTTTTGGGCTCTTTTCCTTCTCTCTGCCCATTGTGTTCGCGATTTCCGTCTATTCCAACTCCAAATACTTTTTCGACCGGGCTTGAAACTCCATCAACGACTTCACTGGGTCTTTATATATGGATTTAGCAAGTCGGGATGATCCACTTAACCTGGCTGAAATGAGGTAAACGTGAACTTGTTCCTCTAAACCTTGTACTTGCAACGCTGCTTCTTTAAAACGGTCCATATAACTCTGTAACGTTTCTCTGGGTTGTTGTCGTATCTTACCGAGTGCAAACTTGGACTTCGGTTGTTTTTTGCTGGTCACAAAATTCAGCAAAAACCTCTGGCCAAAATCATCAAAGTTACGAATCGACCGTGGAGGCAAGGTATGGAACCATGTCTGGGCGGCTCCAGTTAAAGTAGTGACAAAAATCCGAGAGATTATCGGCTCGTTGATTCCTTGAACACACATCTGCATATCGAATTCATCGATGTGCACTTGCGGATCCTGGTTCTGTCATATTTTGACAGAAAAGCACCATCAAAATCATCTAAATACCGAGCATTAACTATCTCGTTAGTGAAAGGACTATTGTTGTGTTGTCCTCTACTGTATTTCCTCCAATATACTCCTCCTTCCCTCCTTAGCCGGGATGTAGCTTCAATAACAGGATTCTAGTCTTCCATCCGGTGCTGGTGTACTGGCTGCTTCACCCCGGGATTGATTGATTGGTTCGGACCTACCGGTTGTACATTCTCCACGTTCTTACTGTCATGACACACCGGGTTGTCATTTTGAAGGTTCACTCAAGATGAACCCCCAATCTCAAATCGGCTAACTGGTTCCTACGAATTATCGGGATAACTCGCGGGAATACTCGGGACCTGATGGGCTTGGAGACTCTCATTCCTAGCTGCATGACTGTTCTAGTGCCCCTGATTTTCATTATGGACCGAGGTCTCCACATTCCTGAGACTTTGTTTCATTCGTTGTATGCATTGCTCTTCCTCACGTTTCCATTCCTCATTTCGTTCTTCAATCTGGAGCGTGATGTTTCTAATATCCTCCTGCCTTAGGAGGGCATATCTTTTCTCCATACTGTCAATTCGAGCCAAAATCGAATTTAGAGTGTTACTCATCAGTCGTTCAACCAGCTCCAATTCGTTGGCCGCCGTAGCCACTGGATGATGAACCGGGTTTGATTGATGAGCATCATAGACTACTCGTCCCGTTGGAGCAGGAGACGAGGCTGAGTCTGAAACTGCACCAGTCACATGCAAATCTTCATGGTGAATCGCGTTCTGATTGCTAGGTGATAATTCTCCTCTTCCCAGCACATCAGAACATGGTGGTAGAGACTGGTTGCTTCTGGTGTTAACCATCATGAATCGTGCAATTTGAATTTTACAGTTCCCCACAGACGGCGCCAATGTTCTATTATTTTTGTGAACAGAAATGTCCAGCAAGGATGCTGGTATTTTAATGTTGGATCAAGCTCTCTCTTAAGGTATTTATAGGGAAGAAATACCTTCAGAAGACGATCACTATGCACGAAGCAATACACAACCAGTGGGGTGAGGTGTGTGCACAGTGTAAATGGAAATAAGAAAGGGCAAAAGAACCCAAATAATACATTTTTAATAAAAAAATTACCAATTTAGGGCTGTTTTCAAACAATTTACCAAATTGGAGAAGTGGGTCACGCCCAGACTAGGCGTGACTAGGGGGACAGTCACGTCTAGTCTGGGCGTGACCAGTCATGCCCATTCTAGGCGTGACCCACTCCTATATAAACCCCAATTTTTTACTTTTTCACCACTTTTACTGTTGCGCCTTCTCTTTAAAAGTTTCTGAAGCACACCTCTATTAGATTTTGAGTTATTTATCTCTGCACCGAAGCTCTGCCAACAAGTAAATTATCCGACACGCTAGCATCCTCCTCAAGAAGACGATCTTTCATTGCAAAGTTTTCATCATTGTCATCCTCTTCATCGTCATCCATAACCCAAGTTGGGTCATGTGAATCTTCCTTAGACACGTTTACAAATGGAGCAGCATATGACGATGTAGGCATAATAGACTTTAAAGGAACTGACCTGATGGGTAAAACATCATCTACTACAGTAAAGTCCACGTACAACTCTAGAAAATCTTTCGTTGGCAGCTTGAAAAATTCTTCCATTAGCAATTCTATGTCTTCATCATCCACAAGTTGAAAACCCATGTATTGTTCACGTTGCCATAATCTTCCCATAAGCAAACTGATTCATTGGTTGTCTTGCTGACCTAATTTTTGTCGTATCTTCTAATGTAATTCACCCATTGTTAAGCTTCACTTAATACGTGTCTGCCTTTTCTCCCCTTCAAAAACAACACCCCGTCACCCTTCAAATTTCCTTCCATTAAAAAATAACACAACACGGACAAACTCCTCACCACCTGAACTCATTTCTTCCACTCAACAAAAACAAAAACTTCTTCACAGAGCTTCCCTGTAGACATAAATTTCAAAAAATTGTGTTACAATATGTTATTACCATTACTGATAAAAATATAAATTCATAAAACAAGATAAACGACATTGTTCGGGTTACAAAAAAAAAAAGAATAAAACAAAGATTCATAGAGATACTTTAACAACCCTAAACCCTAAAACCCTAAAAACTAAACCATAGACCCTAACCCTTAGACCCATAAACCTTAAACCATTACCCTTAAACCCTAAAACACTAAACCCCAAATCGTAACTCGTAAACCCTACGCCCTACACCCTAGACCCTCAACATTGAAGCCTAACCTGTAAACCCTACGCCCTACACCCTAGACCCTCAACACTGAACCCTAACCCGTAAACCCTACGCCCTATGCCCTAGACCCTCAACACTGAACCCTAAACCTAAACCCTTCACCCTAACCCATAAACTAAACTAAACCCTAAACTATTAGCCTGCATTCTTAATTGCAATTGGCAAAGAAAGATCTGAATAAAGGAAAAGCTTCTAAGAGTCATCCAACGAAACAACATGCTGCATATCATGCACAAATGACTTCTGAGAATCCACCATGTCATTCACAACCAATAAATTCAATGGAAGGGACACACTCACCTGCTAGGACACCTGATGTATCACCTCCACCTTCAATGGAGGGGTGCACTCACCATGTACATCACAACCAACAAAAATTCAGATGCTAGATTAAAACACTTATTAGGCTTATATTGGTGATGACACGAGGAATTTACGCGCACATTGAAACAATTAGCCAAAAGAGCATCGGCATAAGGTAAACCTCCACCAACTGCGTTAGATGTGTGGTGAGATGTAGCTAGATCTAAGAAACAAAAAGTTTATGGGTTTGGAATGGAATCTAAGGTAATGGCAACAAGTCCATCATGTCGTTCCTCATCTTCTTCATCAATGGAGTGGGTAAAAAAAACAAGAGTTTGATGAATTGGCAAAAGAGATGGAAGAAGTTAAAAATGAAAGAAATAAGCTTCAAGCCAAAGTTGCAAACACTGAGAGGCTTGTAGACCATAACAAGGCATCAACGTCTTCATTGATTGAAAGGGTGAACAGGCCATTTACTGTAAATGACAGTCAACATGAAGGCGAAGATGAGCGTGAATATCAAGGTGACGAGGAGTCACCAAGTGAACCATAGTGACTCAATACTAAACCTGTAGACCCTCAACACTGAACCCCAAACCTTAACCGCTCACCCTAAACCCTAAACTAAACTAAACCCTGCACCCTAAACCCTAAAAACTACCCTAAACCCTAAGACCCAAAACCCTAAAAACTAAAACATACACCCTAACCGAAAGACCCTAAAACCTTAAACCTTAAACCATAAACCCCTAAACCCTAACACCTTATACCCTAAACCTTAAACAAAAAAACCTACACCCTAAAACATAAACCATACACCTACAGCCTAAACCTTACACTAAACTAAGACCCAAAACCCTAAAAACTAAACCATACACCCTAACCCGTAGATCCTAAAACCTTAAACCAATAACCCCTAACCCTAACACCTTAAACCCTAAACCTTAAACAAAACAACCTACACCCTAAAACGTAAACCATACGCCTACAGCCTAAACCCTACACTAAGCAAAACCAGAAACCCTAAAACCTAAACCATACACCCTAACCGTTACACCTTAAAACCTTAAACCTTAAACCATAAACCCCTAAACCCTAACACCTTAAACCCTAAACCTTAAACAAAAAAACCTACACCCTAAATCGTAAACCATATGCACACAGCCTAAACCCAACACTAAACTAAACCCGAAACCCTAATACATAACAATTTTATACAAAAGTAAACTACACCCTAACCTTTAACCCTTAAATAAATTTAACAAAAACTTTTAATGTAACAACCCAAAAACACTAAACCATAACCCGTAAACCCTACACCGTAGACCCTCAACACCGAACCCTAACCCTAAACCAATTCACCTTAAACCCTAAACCCTAAACTCCGTTCACCCTAAACCCTAAACTACACTAAACCCTGCACCCTAATACCAAACATTTTTCTACAAAAGTAAACCATAAACACTAAAAATTTCACATGTCACTAACAATTTTATAATATAACATATTAACTAATATCCATAATTAATAAAATAACTTACTTGTTGATAGAGTTTCGCGCTGCAGAGTCACTCACACTAGACTTCGAAAACTTTTAGAGAGAAGGCAAGACAGTAAAAGTGACGAAAACGTAACAGATTGCAGCGTATAAAGGAGTGTGTCACGCCTAGAATGGGCATGACTGGTCACGCCCAGACTAGGCGTGACTAAGGGGCAGTCACGCCTAGTCCGGGCGTGACCAGTCATGCCCATTCTAGGCGTGGCCCACTGCCCCAGATTGGTAAATTGTTTGAAAACAACTCCAATTTGGTAATTTTTTTTATTAAAAATGTATTATTTGGATTCTTTTGCCAATAAGAAAGAACGAGAATGTGTGTAAATATCCATTATTTATAATGCACTTACTTACTGGTCAGTTTCAGGTTTTTCCCGATAATCACGACCAAGATATCTAATCGTTCGATATCACGATCTTTGCAATTGTTAAGATCCACGATCTAACTTTCAATTAGGGTCAACAGTCCACTACTCGAATTCTCAATGGGCCTTCTCATTAAGCCCATTTATAGAATCCATAACAACTTTCGTTATCATCATTATTATCAGATTTTTAGGAAATTGACATTATCCATGTTTTTGGTTCCAACACTGATTTCCAATAAGCAATATTCTTATTTTATCTTCTTAAATCACGATAAATTGATAATTATAAAAAACCTGTGAATTTGATATTTTGTTACTTGATGACAACCTTCACTTGCAATTTTCTAATTTGTTCTTGAAAACTTTCTCCACATGATCAAGTTGGTTGGCAAGCCCTTCATTTGACTCCTAGTTTGAACCAATAAAATTTTTCTATATGATTTTTCTTCTTAGAAGGAAGACATGTGGATACTTACCATTCCAACCTCCTCCTTTGTTCTTTTCTTTTTCCTTACCAAATTACTTTTTTCCCAAAGCTAATGTTGTGTACCTTAAGACTTGCCTTTGTTGTTATACTCAAAAGCACCTTCAATGTCTTCCTTTGTACTTAAAGATCTTCTTTATTTAGTGGTCGGCAAAGCATTCAATAGCTCTATAATTGTTATTTGAGAAAAATTTGTATTTTCTTCAACAAAAGAATTTTTTTAATAAAACCTTTCTTGAAGACACTCCATGATTTTTTTGCACAACTCATGATCACTAAGTTCTTCACCTAATAATATAATTTGTGCAATCACCTTAGAAAGCTTATCAATAAACTATTTCATTGTTTCAACTCCTTTCATTTTAATTGCTTCACATTCTCTTCTCAAATTTAGCACATTCATCTCCTAGTTCTTTCTCTACCTAGGAACCCCTCCTTGAACTTGTCCTAGACCTCTTTTTTAGTCTTAAGATTCAACATTTTAATTGCTTCGTCGATTTAACATTTTAATTGCTTCGTCATGTATTGACAGTTGTATGATGGTAAGTGCCCTACCTTCCTAAGCCTTTCAATCATTGTGGAATGTTATCTGAGCCACTATCGGGTTATCTGGTGAAGGAGTTGGTTGCTTATAATTTCCACCATTTCCCATAAACTTTAACCTCTCATATAAGTTCCCATTTTTACAACTCACAAATCATAGTTTTCTCTTCAAATACCAGATGTGGAAGTTACTACTCTTCCATATTAGTTTATGGGTATCTTTCTTGTTTGTTATATCTTTCTAAGATTTTCTCACACATCTTTAAAAATCAATAGAGATCTGATACACTGTAAGAAGAAAAACCAGAACATATAGCCTCTAAGGTTGAATGAAAGTGTATTCACGTTCTTAAATTTTCAGCATTACATATAATGACTTGCTTTTACTAACTAACTAACCAACTATATATATATATGTATATATATATATATATATATATATATTTGTGTGTAAAACTGACTTGACATCAACACTCCCTCAAAACATGAGTTATCACCCAATTTCAAAACTATATATATATATATATATATTAAAAAAATGCATACCAATTCTAACATAGGTTGAGTTCTGAAGTCCAACAGTTTTATAAAACTCTCTTGATGTAAAAAAATATGAATAAGAAATCCCGTTGAATATGACCCCATTGGACGAGATTGATGAGAATTTCCTTAATGAAAGGATCAATGCATTGGAGAATAGTAAGGTTGAGATGTAGGAAAATTATACCTAAATCCTTATGGTAAAAATCATCACCCAGTAAAACTCCAGAAATATCATATTGGATCATCAAGAAATCTTAAACAAATAAAGCGTACATGTTTTCATTACAGCAATGATATATTCTTTTGTTCTTCTAACCTTAGTCTTTCCTTATGAGCTTAAGTCTTCCTCATTCAAATCACTCTTTAGAGATTATTCTCTCTAATGGGAAAGAAAGAAACTTGATTTGACCTATTGGGGACCATAACCCTATATATAATATTTTTTTATTGTTGAGCTAATAAGTTCTCATTAAACCTAATTGGCCCAACACTGGTATCCACTCATTTATCCCATATTTATTTAGGAATCTATTTGGGCATATTTAATTGATCATTTTAATTTACCAAATATATATTAAATAGCATAATATAATTATTAATACAATATGTAACACATAATAACGTGAAAAAATTTAATTTCCTAACATGAGAAGCTAAGCGTTGAGATGGTCTAAATTTGATATCAACTTCCTAAGACATGTATGCTTCTTATTTGTGACAAACCAAAATTTTGGGGGTCAAGATCTTCTTTTTGGGATGATCTTCTTTTGGGGTTAGGATCTTCTTTTTGGGATGGTCTAGATTCAACATCAATTTCCAATACAATGTAAGAGAAACAAGTTAATAGTCTTTGGATTTATTTTTATATATTTGAGTTACAACTTAAATTTAATAAAACCCTATTTAGTTAGTCTCTCTTAATAACCAAAGTGAAATATAGAAGAACGAACTATTTGAGTGTTACAAATTCAAGAACTAACTTATACACAAATATAACAACAAAAAAAAAAAAAAATAGTTTCTTTCAACATGGTAAGCTAAACATGCACCATTAGGGATGACAAAGTGCGTCAGCCCACCCAAAAATGGGTCGGGTTGGCCCAAACCACAAAAAAAAGGTCGGGCTGGGCTGGCCCACTTTTGTAAAGTGGGCTGGAAAAACTAGCCCGTTCCACTTTAAAGTGGGTTAGTGGGCCAGCGGGCCAGCCCATTTAAAAAATAAATTTTTTTAAGAAAAGGCAAAAAAAATTCAAATGTAATTATTTATATTAAAAATTAATAATGTATTAACTTAATCCTATAACAATGATTTTTAATATAAAATACATGTCTAATAGAAGCAAAAGTAAGCATGGAATACATGTCTAAAAATGGTTTTCAATTAGCTCTTAAGTCTTAACATATTCTTAGAAATTTGTTTCACAATGATACAGACAATCAAAACATATTTGTACATGTAGTATAACTCATTATTAGGTTCCAGATAGAAATGTACTGGGGTTATGGATTTAAAATCACTCACTTCTTCTTAGTCACTCTCACTCTAAATCACTCATTTAATTACCTATTAAATATTTTTTATTTTTTTATTGGTTGGCTGTTGGCCCGGTGGGCTGGCCCACATTTGGCCCAGATTTTTGTGGGCTGGATTGACCTGGCCCGTTTAATGAATGTGGGTTCAAAATCTCATCTCAGCCCACATTTTTTCGTGGGCCAAACGGGCTGGCTTGCCGGGTCAAGCCCGTTTTGTCATCCCTATGCACCATTTAGAACTCTTTGTGTTTTTTTAATCAAAATTCCTGTATTGGTGATAGAGTGATTTTAGTTAAACATTTTTCTATCCTTCTTAGCTTATTTGACCTCTCTTGGACCTTTATTTTCCCATTCTAATTCAGTTTTTGGCCTAGGCAAGTAAGTGGGCTTAATTGCTAATTGTAGCGTATTTTTGGATTTTTGCTCACTTAACATATCTGACTTGTGCAGGGCCTATAGAGTGCTACCGATCTCCGAATGCAGCGTTCTAGGAGTCCCTGGAAAGATAACGAAAAGATCTACAAGTTTGATAGAAATAGCCTGAGGCCAATTCTATCATTTTGAGGGTCATTTTGAGCTTTGAAGTTAGCACCTCTGCACTTGTAATTTTGGGCTGCGAATTTGATTTTCATGGTTGTAAATAGTAAATAATTAGATTGTTGGATTTGTTTATGGCCCATTCTATTTTCAGAACTTAGTCACTAATATATTAGTGACTTTAGTGAAAACTTGGACAGTACTTTTACATTCAATAAAAACAGTTTTTACTTTTCTTTCTTTTAGTTTTTAGGATCAAACTCTTGTTCTTTGTTTTCTCTCATTTGTTCTTCATTGTTCTTCATCTTCTTCATTTTCATCTTGCTATCCTTTTATTTTACTGCACTCATTTCATGGGGCTTTCCATGGTGATGATCATGGGAGGCTAAATCATCAATCAATCCAAGGATCCATCTCAAGCAAGAGAAGAATTGGAGTTCCGATTTGGTATTTAAAATTCTATTTGAATGTTCACCTTCTTCTTCAATTTCTATTATGTTTTCATGATTATGACTGCATTTAGGATTGAAAGTGAGTTAGGATTATGGATTCATGTCCTAATTTCGAATGATAATCACAAGATTAATTGAATGATATTTCAGTTAAGGCTGTGGTTTCAATTAATTTAGGAGTAGAATCGATTGAACTGCTTCTATTGAGATTGAATGAATGTTCATGTTAGAATCAACTTATGGGAATGATGATGATTCAAATAGCTTGGGTTGATGAATTGGATTGATATTTTCTAATCTGTTTTACTTTACTCCTTGATAATCTTGTTATTTTTGCATTGTTCTTTAATTTTAGTTTGTATTCTTGCATGTTTTACTTTACGCATACCAACTGTTTGACAAAAACTCCTTTATTATTATCAATGATTTGAAGCTAGAACCATATTGATCGTGTCTCTGAGTCGACCTAGGTTAACTTTGTGCTACAGAATTAGCTTAGTAAAATTGTTTTTTATACTTCTCGACAAAGAAATATCAATTGGGTCAATAATTTACCATGCATACTTGATATTTGGATGGATCAACACATTATTTTATGTGATTTTAAGCATATGTCGGTTACATTTGCTAGCACTATCTTGCTTTTATCAAATGAATTTAATGAATTTTATATATTTTAATATCTATAAATATTACATTTTTATTTAGCGTTTTAAAAAAATTATTAATTTATCGTGCGTATCATTTTAGTCCTACCGCGTTAACTATGGAGATTAATTTAAGTGTCATGCATGTTGCCTTAGATGGAACATTGTAAAGAATATACACACTATGTTTAGTAAATATGAATTAACCTATAAAAAGAAAGCGAAGGGAGAAAGGGGGAAGGGGAAGGGAAATGCTTCGTTGCTCAATTGGCTTAGGAGAAACTGAGAAGAAGCAAAAAGTATTGGTGGATCCTATCTTTTCTCTTTAATATTTTTTAAGATCGGAGACAAATTTATTCAGAGAGGTCATAAACTTTCTATTTTCATATCTACCCATCTTCACATTTTTTTCTATTTTCAATCAACGCAATATGACATTTGAAAGCAAAAATACCTCCTCATGGTGTAACACCCTTTATCATATTTACTATACTTACTCTTATATAGTAAAAAAGTATAAAAATATGTTTAGTATTTATAAGTGAATTACGAAAAAGGTAAGAATATTTTTGTTTTATACATAGTAATTACAATATCATTTAGTAATTATAAAAACCAAACTTGATTAAAAGTTTGTAATCTAGTAATGAAATTAAGATAACACTATTATATACATAACATGTATAACCTCTAAGAGTGTGAATTAATTGGTATGCAATTGCTTTAAATACTCAAAGTAAAAGCTTTGTCACCTACAATGGTCCTACTTGACTCAAACAGTACACTTAAAACCAGATAATCATAGACGTCTCTGGTATAGATCCTCCTCAATGTCCCCTTCAAGCTCAGTGTCCTCAAAGAGATCATCATGGGTCTAATTTCCTTCTTGGAAGAATTGCAGTGAAACTCTTCTCAAGACTGAAATATTTGCCATCCCTATAGTAAGGTCATACCACATACATATATTCTTAAATCACGAATCAGTAAGACAAGTTCTGCACTAACTTTCCCATGAAAAATATCAGTTTGATGGCATTCAATGAAACAAACAGGGATGCCAATTATGGCTACTGGAGCAATACCAAGTGAAGACAGTGTGACCTTGTCCCATCTTTGTACCATCTACTTCAATAGCATTATCAAGTATATTAGCACACTCTTGCCATGTACAAGCACCAATTTGGCACTAAAATGCCACTTTGTTAATGTTAACAAACAATATTTAATGGTAGGACTTAAAATGATGGACAGAACCATCTTTCGATGATCATGAATTTCGACTAAATCAGTCAGGAAATAATTTGATGGACAATTGATCTTTTATTAGGGACCAATTTGGAGTATTGTACTATGTATGACTTATAAAGGGAATTTTCAAATACTATCTATTTATGCAAATTTCAATTTAGTAAAAAAAAAGACATAAGGAGAAATAAGAACATAAATCTTCTATACAGATTTAGCTCATTACTCAGGCAAAGATCTAGCTCACTGTCTAGCCATGAGAGAGCTGCTGTGGTGAAGGAAGTCACTCATCAATTTGTTTGAAGAAAAAGAAGACATCGTTCTTTTGGGAATTGCACATCAAAGATAATCTGTCATTTGAACTCTAATAGAGTTTCTTTGATAATGTATCATGCATTGATGATGTAAATAAGTTCAGAATTGCATTGGCTGGTGTCTTTTTCTCTTTTATGCACTCTTTTGCACATATTCTGCACATTGACTCCTTGTTTTGTTTGGTTAAAACATACCTGCTATTATACTCCAAAGATTTGTACCCTAACCTAAAGAATTGAAACCAAGTGGCAAGCATTACAAAACATGAAGGGAAATTATACATTAAAGATATTTGCAAGTATCCATTAAGAATCAAAGCAAAAGTTTTCATAAATTTATGATGCATGGATCAATGATTTGTAGTGTTGCTTCAAACTGTGTCAAATTGAGAAGGAACATATGCAGCTCTTCTTTCTAAGCATCCAGAGGTCCTGCTTGGCATGGTTTATTACTTCCACTGAGGAATCCTTTGAACAACAACCTAAATGGCCACCATATCAAATATATTAATCCACTAGACCTATTGCACATGAGGAAAACCAATCTTAATTTTGAAAGTAATCATTACTTGAGATCTCAATATTTTTATGCCTCATTCTTTAAGACATCTAAAAATAGAAAAAGATTCCCTACTCACTAAATTTCTTCTACTTTAAGGTGAAAGAGACAAGCAAATGCAAATTTACTTTCTACATGCTATAATTGTCTTCATCATTGATGGTCCCATTATATACTTCATATAGGAAAAGATATGTTGATGGTACTTGTGGTGAATTGGCATCCCATCAGATTAATTATTATAAAATCAATTAACTTTTTATTTAAAATATCAAATAAAAGTAGATCATGATCATGGTATATGCTGTGCTGTTACACTCGTGACACCACTCTTGCCACACACAGAACACCTATTATGATTTTGAAAGATACCTTGCCAGAGTTTTTTTTGTTTCCAACAATAGTTTGACAAGCCAGCCTCCAAGATTCGGGTTTCTGTTTAAAATGGCGAAAGCTTAGAAGATCAGAAAAATTTCAAAACTTACCATCATATCACCCTAAAAAATTAAAAGGACCTTTCTAATAAGCTGGTATTGCAAAATAAAAAAAGGGGCTTATAAATCACCAACTCCTCATTGTTCCATTGGATAAGCTGGAAGTGCATTCAATTCAATAATGTTGATATCAAATGACTTTCACAGAGATTATGAAATTTCTACAGTGGCTTAGGATAGGAAATTTACAATCAGCTAAACCGTGAATCACAATTCAATTCAACTCAATTGCAAATTAAACCAGTTAAAATTGAGTCATGAATTGAACAAACTGTTATTGTATATGCGTGTGAGAGGGAAAGAGAACATGCCTTCTTAAGATATCTGAGTTCAGTGTTTGTTCTTTCATTTAAAAGATCCTTTCCTTCAATAATCTGCAACAAAAGAATCAACATGTACTTGCACTTAGAGATTGATAAGTACATTTACTTTGTAAAAAACCCTAGAACTATATGATGCCTTGTGAAAAACTCAAAGATCGAAGATTCATACCTCAAGGTGTTATGCTTATTAATTGACCAAGACAAACTATACTTGGGTGTGTTTAGAAGTTAGAACACTGTATAGAGTTGAGAAAGTTCATTTTCAATCAAATGATTAATGAATGAGCCAACATTTTCTTACAAGAATTATTTATATATAAGAATTGAAGTATTTTGTTTAACACATTGTTAACATGGGGACATATTAACATGAGAACAACACAACTCCTTACCTCTACTATGCATGTTCCGCAGCTACCACCTCCCGCGCAGTTCATAAGCTTCCCCTGTTCTTGATGCAGTTAAAACTAGTTCCCAACAACTACATAATATGATTTAAATATGTACTTGATACTTATAACTATACTAAAATTTGATTTTAATTCATATAAAGTTCGAGTTTTTTAATAATAAAGAGACTATTTAAAACTAATTAAATAAATAGAGGAGCCAAATTAATAATTTAGTTTTTTTAAATGTAATTTCGATACTCAATTATATTATAATGAGTTGAATGAAGTTACTCTGTTTAGAAAACATGATCTATAGTAACAATCAAAAGTCAAAACTCATTTAGAGGGACCAAGTTACTATATATAAGATCTATAATAACAATCAAAAGTCAAAACTCAAATTTATAAAAAAACTTCATTTAAAAAAAATAGAGACACATTTAAGCTTAATAAATAAAAACAGGGTAAAAGATCTGATTCATTAGAATTTTAAGGAAGACAAAACTTGAATGGTACATAAGATTCAAATACGAATTAGAAAACAACAGTAAAAACTCCATTAAATTTAAACGGACATAAGTTAATCTACATGTTTGATAGAAATTGTAAAAGCTTAAACCTTATAAGAATACATATTAATATACTTTCAAAAGTTTAATTTTTATGCATTTTCAGCGTAAATTTGTTTATATTATAACCAGTTAGAAATCATTATAAATACAACTTCTGATATAACTATTATAAAGTAAATAAAATTATTACACATATGATAATATAAAAATCTTTACATTATCATGCATAAATTATTTACTCTGTTTTTAACTACTAAAAATATATAAACATGAAATAACTTTCATATTTTTAATATACTAACAAATATTTTTTTCTTCTTATAAAGCACTTCTTGACATCTATAATAAATATTAAATAAATAAGAAAAAAAAAAACTACTAAATAGTAGTTGAGATTGAGAATCTGGTGCAAAAGATGTTAGTGGTTGTGGTTGATTGAAAACATGTGGTATGAGACTTACATAGGTGGCATAAAGCTCGATCTTGTTATCCAACATGATGTTCCTCAACAGCTTCTCTCCGCTTATTGCTTTCGCTTTCTCCACCGGGTACGATCCCTCACTTCCCGGTTTTGGCTTGCAACAACAAACAACAATTTCACATTTTTCATTCATTCATTCTACACTTCAATTCTAACTAACTAGCTAACTGAATTTTTATGCTACATTAAATGTACTTAAAATTCCATAGGTAGGAATAAGATTAGTTAAATGATAGCCCTATACCGGTTTAACTCAGTTGATTTAACAGGTGTTTGAGTATTGTAACTCCTCATATCGTGTTTAATTCTTACTGATAAAAAAAATATACCCCGATGAACTCGAGCTCTATTTCGGGAGGAGATTCCGGCGATGAGGCAGCGGCGAAAATGACCGTGTTGGGCTGCCGCCGCCGGGGAAAATAGATGGCCGGATTCCGGGCGTTGGCGGCGAGGGAAATGGTGGTGAATGTACTCATGGAAGCCATTGTTGTTTCTGTTATGGATGGTTCGCGCGCGCACACCTTCTTGTTCCTAAATTCTCTCTTTCTTTGTTTTTATCTTTTGTGATGTAAAATAGTGCAAACTGCAAATGGCAAATGAGAAGTGTGTTTTGTGTAAATTTGGAACTTTATGTCCGGTTTCTTATTTATATTTGATAACTCGCTCTGTCTTACCAGGCGAAATAAATATAAATTCCAATTTTGAAAAGATTATTGAAGAATTTCATTGTTATTTGTTCACTATGAAAAAAAAAAAAAAAACGAAGTTGTTTTAACGTTATATTTTGGTACACAAAAAAGTTTTATCTATTATATCATTAGACTAAGCAAAGTCGAACTTTGATTACTTAGATAAGATCTTGGATTTAAATTCTATAAATAAATAAAAATTATTAAAAAAAGAGACGTATTAAAAGTGGTCAAATAACTTTTTCAATAAAAAATAGATATTAATAAATTAGTAAATATTTGCACTTATGAGATAGTTAAAAAAATATTGCAAAAATCTCATTGATCAGGACCAGAGGTTAAAGATAACTTATAAATAGTATCCTACTTCAACTCCTTAATTGATATGCCTTTTAAAAATAAAATCGTGAGACCAAGGACGAAATTAGCTTAATTTTTATGAGGGCCATATGTAAAGAGTAAATAAATAAATATTTTAAAAATTAATATAAATTAAAATTAATCAATAAGCAAAAGATGCACCATTACTTATACAAAACGTAAATTAAAACAACAAGTTAAAGGAAGAAAGTTGAGCTCGACGATGCTTCAAAGAAATTGGTCGTTATGGAAACAAATTTTGGTTTATAGGAAACTCCCAAATCATTGGTTGCAATCCAAGATCTAGTTCATTACGAAAATTGTTTATATCTTCAGGACAAATCTTTGGTATTTTTGGCTCACTTTGCTCTCTTGTTCATTAGATGAAATGTTAAGGTTGGATGTCTCAAATATATAAGAATCTATTGGGACATTTGTATATCTTTTAAAGAATTTCTCAATTGTTTTTCATTTTACTCATACCTAAAACAATAAATCAATTAGACATATGACTTAAATATTTTTAAAGTTTAAATATATTTTTGATTTCTAATAAATATTCAACTTTTGTATTTGTTTTTTAATAAATTTTGATTTTGCCTTGAGTCCCTAATAAAATAACATTTTTGATTTTGGTCATTGATATTTTGTTTTAATTCTTAATAAATTATCGAATTTTATGTTTGTTTTCTAATAAATTGATAAATTTTGTTTTAGTCTTAACTAATAAAAAATGGAAAAATTTATTAGATAGAAAACAAAAAAATCACCAATTTATTATGGACTAGAAACAAGTATTAAGGACAAAAAATAAAATTATTATTTTTATTATGAGTTCAATATAAAACAAAAATTTATTATAAAGAAATACAAAAATTAAATATTTATTAGGAATAAAAAACATAAGTATGTTTTTATTTTTTATAATAACCAACCATAGCATTTTTCTTAAAAAGGAATGAGATATATACAAACATGGTTAAGGTTGTAGTTTTAATATAATGAAAAAAAGTGTAGGAATTAATTTTAATAGAATGAAAAATTAATGGGCTTAAACCACCTTCTTCTTTTTTTTTTTTTCTTTTTAGAGTATCATTGTCACGTACCCAAAAAAATAAGAATCAAAAACTAATCTTTTAAGTATTGTCATGCGTTAAAACAAGAATATCTTCCAATCACGTTGAAGAAAAATGCATTCCAATCAATACATATTAACAAATACCAATAACTTATTTAAAGGGTATTCCTTATATTAGTCTTTTAAGTATTTTCATGCGTTAAAACAAGAATATCTTCCAATCACGTTAAAGAAAAATGCATTCCAATCAATACATATTAACAAATACCAATAACTTATTTAAAGGGTATTCCTTATATTAGTCTTAAAATGCTTTAGAATTCGAGATCTTACTAATAAGTATTATAAGATTCTTCAACACCAGCTCAAGGAAATGGAATATTTGGTGATGAGGTTGGAGTCTCCGGTGAAATTATGCATCTTGAGTTTCTAAAAAACAGGTTTGGTTAACCAAATTATTTTTACAAAAGAGGTTCAATTAATCCAATTATTTCAATAAAAGAGGTTAGGTTAATCGAATTATTAAAATGAGGCAAAAAGGTATAATGGTCGTCTATTATGATGTTTTCCTAATTATAATCTATTGACATGAGTAGATATGTTGCTTGAAAATCAGTTTTTCTTTTTAAATTAAAAAGTAGTTTTATAAAATATTTTGGATTTGAAAAACAGTTAAAAACTGATTCATTCTCTGATTCTTTCTTGAAATGTAGGTTCAGAGTTCAGACTATCCTATGCGAATCCAAACATGCTCTTAATTAGGGTTTCCTAGGGCGAAATAAAAGTTTTTACTATTTATTTCACTCTTTTTCTCTTTTTTTTTTTATTCTCTTTAACGTCTGCCAAAGCAGGATAAGGGTATAGAAAATTGACACCAAAATTGCAGCGACAAACTCCTAATTCCTAAACTTCCCACACGGTTCAAAAACAAACATTAAACGACTCGTCGTATAGAAGCACAGCACTCCTTTCCCTTCATTTCATCGTATCGTGTTCTCAGTGTTCTGTTGCCAACGTTCCAAAGTCCAAACCAACCCAATGCTCTCTCGCTCTCTCAAACCTCGTCACATACTCTCCTCCCTCCGTTCATTACCCTTAACCCTAAACCCAAACCCAAACCCTCCAATCCGAGCCTCCCCACACCGTCCCTTCTCTTCTTCATGGCTATCCGAACCTGGAAACCCAATCATCCAATGGCCCTCACTACCCCCACCAAAACCCACTCCGAACCCGAACCCGAACCCAAACCCAAACTCAAACCTAAACCCCACACCCGACCCTTCCTCTCCCAACCCAAACGCTCTCTCCGTCATCTCCAACCTCTTCGCCGACCCTTCCCTCTCGCCCGGCCCGGCCCTCCACGCCGAGCTCGACCGGGCTGGGATCGAGCCGGACCCGGCCCTCCTGCTCGCCGTGTTCGATCGCTTCGGCTCGTCGCCCAAGCTGCTGCACTCGCTCTTCCTCTGGGCCCAGACGCGGCCCGCCTTCAGGCCCGGCCACAAGCTCTTTGACGCCGTAGTCAACGCGCTCGCGAGGGCGAGGGAGTTTGACGCCGCGTGGAAACTTGTTCTCCATCACGCCGAGAGACACGGGGAAGAAGAAGATGAAGAAAAAGAAAGGTTGGTTTCTGTTGGAACCTTCGCTATCATGATTCGGCGCTACGCTCGTGCAGGTAACGGAAAATGGTTTGGGATTTAGGGTTTCAATTTGTTCAATTTGAGTCTGGTAGTTTTGCCAATGAAAAAAGGGCTTAAATACAGTTGGGCCATTCAATTTAAAGTTTTTTTTCTGTCAAAGTTTTTTTAGTTGTTGTAAATATGTTTGTTTTGTTTTGTTTTTATTTAAATTACTTTAGATAATCCGTGGAACATTACAAAAATGTATTTTGAATTGTAGAAAAAATGTTATCTAAAAACACTTTAAAAACAAACAATAAAACAAATATATTCTGCAAAGAAAAAAAGTTTGCAAGGATGAAAATGAAAACCAACTCTACTCTAAGTTGCATGGAAAAATAAATATATTTAAGCCTAAAAATAGTAAGAGTTTTTTTATAAGTTTTTTGCACCGCTAATATTAAGTGTGTTGTGTATATTCTGGGTTTGATTTTGCAAACTGAAATTGACTTGGAGTTGGTTTCCTTAACTTGATTTCACTGATAGTAATGAGTGAGGTTTTTTTTTTTTTTTTTTTGTGAAATAGTGATAAGTGAGTAACTTAGATTAATATTTTCAATTTTTTATTTGGAAAGTAAATTTGGTCAGTGTAATTTTCATACACTATTGTCAACCAAATTGACTTTTAAAATAATTATTATTGAATTTATCATACATGCCTATTTGCGTTTGGTTTTAGGATGATTTTTGTTAATGCACCTCAAAAGCAACAAAATATTGGTTTTGCTGTTGGGTAACAAAAGCATGCAATTTAGGTTTTCAAATTGTTGAATTTAAATTTTGTATGTTGCTATGCAAGTAATTATGAAGTTCTTGCCAATATGCTTATGAATTTTGATAACTCAAATGTGTAGTTTTTGTCCAAAATTATTCCGTTTCTTTTTTAATGATGAATTATTTTTTTTGAAAAACAAATCAGGTATGTCCAAACTTGCAATTAGAACGTATGAGTTTGCCAGAAATAACAAGTCAATTGTGGATTCTGGCTCAGAAACGACTTTATTTGAGATATTGATGGATTCACTTTGTAAAGAAGGGTCTGTGAGAGAAGCTTCAGAGTATTTCCTTTGGAAAAAGGAGTTGGACTTAAGTTGGGTTCCTTCTATTCGGGTTTATAACATAATGTTAAATGGATGGTTCCGATCACGGAAACTCAAGCAGGGAGAGAGACTTTGGGCAGAGATGAAGAAGGAGAATATCAGACCCACTGTGGTGACATATGGTACCCTTGTGGAAGGATATTGTCGAATGCGCCGTGTCGAAAAGGCACTTGAAATGGTTGGTGATATGGCCAAAGAAGGAATTGCACCAAATGCAATTGTGTATAACCCAATAATTGATGCACTGGCCGAAGCTGGAAGATTCAAAGAGGCATTGGGTATGTTGGAACGTTTTCATGTTTTGGAAATTGGCCCTACTGATTCAACATACAATTCTCTGGTAAAGGGGTTTTGTAAGGCAGGAGATCTTGTAGGTGCTAGTAAGATTCTTAAAATGATGATAAGTAGGGGTTTCCTCCCAAGTGCTACCACTTATAACTACTTTTTTAGGTACTTTTCAAGATGTAGAAAAGTCGAGGAGGGGATGAACCTGTATACAAAGTTGATTCAATCTGGTTATACCCCAGATCGGTTAACTTACCATCTTCTGGTGAAGATGTTATGTGAAGAGGAGAAGTTGGAGTTAGCAGTTCAAGTTAGCAAGGAAATGAGGCATAATGGATATGACATGGACTTGGCTACGAGTACCATGTTAGTTCACTTGCTTTGCAAAGTGCGTAGGTTGGAAGAGGCTTTTGTGGAATTTGAGGATATGATACGGAGGGGTATAGTTCCTCAGTATCTCACTTTCCAGAGAATGAAAGCTGATTTAAAGAAACAAGGTATGACTGAAATGGCTCAAAAACTTTGCAAGTTGATGTCTTCTGTTCCCTATTCTCCGAACTTGCCAAATACTTATGGTGAAGTCAGAGAAGATGCATATGCCCGAAGAAAATCTATAATTCGGAAAGCCGAAGCATTTTCTGATATGCTGAAGGACTGTAAGGACCCTAGTGAACTTCGTAAGCATAGAAGTTCATTAGAAAATACTTTCTCAAGCAAAAACAGTTTGATAGAGGATATTGAGAGAAAAAGAAATACAGGATGAACTGCTGCGATCTCAGTATCAGCAGGCAGCAATTATGGACAGTTTGAAGCACATGGGAATCAGTTTGCATTTTTTCACATTTGTTGAAAAGAGTTCTGCTGTATTTCCTTATGCAATTTGTACGCATCAAAGCAACAGGAAGTGGATCAGTGAAACGGATTCACTGTTGTTTACAACAGCATCTGCTACCAGGGTTCGTTATACAGAAAATAACTTCTTTTTGAGCCAAATTGTGAATATTTATCAATGAAGGTAACAACAACTGAAGTTATTTCTTGCCGTTGTAGCTCACAGTAAATTGCTTCTAACGTGTTCCATTAAAAAGTTGGTACAAATCCCTGTAATCTTCTTCATTTTTGGTAAAAATCCAAGTAATCTTCTGATGGATCAAACAGGGGTCTGTTTAAGTGAAAATTGTGGTTGTATTTTAGCTGGCTTATATTTGTATAATGTTTGTCATCTAATATGCTCATCTTTACCATATATAATTAAGGAGAGCCGATTAAGAATGGAGACCAGGTTAGGATTGAAATCCCTCGTTAGGTTCTTTTTAAGAAAACCCCATATGCTATCAACCAAACTGTTCAGTTTTGAAATGACATCCTCCCCCTTCATGCTAACAATCTTAAAAAGTCTTCATAAAAATATTTTAGATAACAACAGATTAGACAATTTGATAGGTAAATATAACTTGATCAGAGCGAGTTTGCTGGAGCTGTGTTTACCAAAAAAACTGGTTCAAAGGACTTGTAAGAGAGCTCCCCCTAAATTTGAGCATTAGAAATTCCAATTATCAGATCATAGATTATTGTTTCTTGTAAGAGCATAACTTATCCCAATTACACATTTAGATATGAAGGCTAATAGATCGCCTTAAGACTTGGAAATCATGGTTATTTTATTCTATGCAGGAAACTGTCATCTATTGTTGAGTCGGAACTATTGCATCCAGTCTACCAATGGGGATCTGTATTGAGGGAGGTCAATATCCACTGCCATCTACTTTCATCTTCATCCTTTTAAGCATCATCATATTCCTGAGAAACTGGCTCGCTGGCCTATGTTGGGGGTATACTCTTAACCAACCTCTTGTGATGCTCAGTGATTTTTTGGGTTATCAAGTCAGTTTGTATAGTTTTTTTAGCTCTAGTTATATAAGAGAAGAGGCCAACAAAAAAAAACTACCAAATTCTAATTTATTTAGTATGATCAGGCTTCCAAAGTTTCAAGAAATTGTGATAATAGTTTGTGCTTATGAATTATCCTTATATACATTTGACGAGTGCCAATGTAGCATTACTTGTGCGAGATGTTCTTTTCATATCTTCATGTTTTTCCCTTTTTGGTCCATTTTCCATGGTTTACTATTTATCTAGTCTTGGTAATATCTTGTGTCTCTTAATCAAATGGTCTACTAGGATTTGAATCCTGGTATTCGATATGAAATATCCTGTGTTGGGAGGAAAATATTAATCTTATGTGCATTCATGGTCTCCAACAAAAGATTAGTCATTGTTTTTGATAGGATTATTTCGTATCAATACCATCATCATAAATTTTTTTTTATCTGATTTTCGTTGTTTTGTTGAAGTTAACTATGTTTTGGAATATATGAGGTTGAAAATAAAGTGAGTTAAGTTTAGGGTGTGAAGTGGATGGATTGAATAAAGTTTGAATTGAATTATGATGATGGTTAAAAATATATATTTTTTAAGATAAAAATTCATTATTAATATATTTATCATTTGTTAAAAATATATTAAAAATTAATCCATCTATAATATAATAAGAATTATTTAATCCATCAATTAATTATTATTATGGATAGATAGTCTATACATTTATTTAAGGTATATTATACTTAAAAAGTATTTTTATAAATTAAAGTTCAATGTGTGTATGTATTATTATACTAAAATTTGTAGAGTCCAATGTCCAACTCTTAGATTTATGTTAACCTAAATTTATTTTGGATTATTCAACTTAACGAATTATAAAGAAGAGTATAATTTTCATGCACTGGTGAACAATAATCTGAAAATTGAATTGGATTGGTTAGTCCAACTGAAAAATCAGCGAGTTCGGTCTATAAATAAACCAGAGAACCAGTCTTCAAAAAACCAGGTTAAAGAGTAAAAAATTAGTAAAAGTTTGATTCACAATGGATCAAGTGATCAACGCGTCGCCGAGTTGTTTCTTAAGAAAAATGAAAAACCAATTTAAAGTATTTTCTTAATGAGAAGAAGAAAAAAAATTGATAAGGTGATGCTTACAAAAACTGATCTCCAATTGATAGTGGTATGAAAATTACTTAGAGTTAGTATCACCACCATCCATCAACCACGTTGTTCTTGCTTTTTGTGTGATTTCATATACTAGAATATTTTGTGAGGGAGAGGGAGAGAGGGAGCACTGAATCATAATTAACATGTTAAAATTGTGTGATTTCATATATTAAAATATTTTTAGAGAACTACTAAAATAGTAAATTGCCTATAAAAAAATTCTACGTAGTTAATTGGATCATTCTTCGTCGCTTTTCATGACTAATTTTTCCATTATTTTGCTTAAAATGTGATATTTGCACATTCTGATTATGATATTCTTTAATTCAAAAAGGGAGATCTAACACTGATTTTAATTGAACGCTTTAGGGCTTTTTATTATCATTGACACGCAATATTTATATGATGAATCAAACGAGTTAAGTTATCGTGACTTGATTTACTATTTTACTAAAAATTTAATTTTTCATTGAGATTTAAGTAAACTAACAGTGAAATTTAATATTCAGAAAAAAAATTTAATGCATCAAATTTCACTGTTAATTTGATTCACTATTGAATCATAAGAAATTTTTTTGATGAGTTTAAATATAAACAAACTCTAACTATTTTCATCATATATAGTGATATCACCACATAAATATTATATTCAGAAAAAAAAAACCACATAAATATTTTTACTCTTACATTTTTTTGTTATAATATTTTATCTTTTTTTAT
>PYAF01004357.1:99074-113294 GCA_007407185.1 Glycine tomentella | reverse complement strand
AAGAAATGTATAAAAAAATAATAAAAATATTAATTGTATTAATAAAAAAATAGATTTAATTACTATTTTAATTCCTGAATTTTTTGGAGGAATATTTTTAGTTACGGAAATTTAAAATGATTTCTTTAGTCTTTAAATTTTGATAAATTATTCTTTTTAGTCTCTCGCATAATAAATTAATACTCAATGACAAGTTTTAACACTTTTCGGTGATTTTAAAATAAAAATTTTAATGACTAAATATAAAAAATTAAAATATAATTGTTAAAAAAATAACAGAAGTGGCAGTTTATTATCCAAGAGACTGATAACAACAATTTATCAAAATTAAGATTTTAAAAACTAAAAAAAAAATACATATTTCAAGTTCAAATTGATAAATCTTAAAATGATGGATCATGCATATGATTATAAAACACCAAAGTAACAATAAATCAGAGTTGTGATTGTGTTTACCTTGTTGGGCCATTACTGAATCGAAGAAAAGCTGGAGAAGACGAAGGAACAAGATGCCAGAGTCTTCCTCTCTATTACCTATTTAGATATTGGCAGCCTTCAGCGATGGGAGCATTATAGCTTTTGGGACTTAACCCTTGTATATATAGGCTAGAGAAGGGACCTAGCAAAAACCTAATCAACAGTGTGTCTGATGGGTCCACCCATCATAGAAACCCAGTCAGACACTAATGCCTACACTACTGTCCAACTAGGCCCAATACCAAAAGATGCTATAAGCCCAACTCAACATGATCACAATGGATCAATCAAATAATAAAAATTGGAATATCCATTAACCCAATTCATTTAAAATACAAAACTTATTAATTAATATTGCCCACATAAAGGACAATTTCTAACATTCACCCACTTGGCCTAAATTAATTAATTTAATATTATTTTAAAAATCATTTTATTTCTTGAATGGAGAAAGGGGAAGCAAGAAGAAGACCAAAAAAGCAAAGTATGACGGTGACAGAAACATCAAACGTCCACTCCATTTAAATGGAGACACACCCTTTCAGTTACTGGCGACGAGATTTGAAATGATTTCCTAAGAATTCGTGCCACGATCATACTCCACTTACCCACTACCGTACATTTCTAGTACTTGCCTACTCCATGAGTGACACTTATGCACGAGTATTGTGAGTGTGCTGCACACACCTAGGACAAAAGACAAGTGTAACACTTGCTTTCAATACAATCTGCAACGATCAGATAAGGGCTAAAATGTCAAACCTGGACACATCATTTGCCTTGCATGTCCGACCTTGCCCACAGAACAAAGCATTTAATCTCTATACAATTCAATAGTGACAGCCTGGAAAACACATGTCCAGGATGGGGGCTGGACAAACTCGATACATTTGCATTTCTTGCATTTGTCAAGGTTACCAACACCGACATCGGACAACACTTGTCCATACTCGGGGGCTCCATGAGCTCACGACTCTCTTACTTGTCAAGTCTACCATCCTTGACAACAAGCAATCTTTACCGACACAAGACGCTCTTACAACCTCTTTCGCCCGCAAGCTGCCTTAGAGGCTGGGGGGCTTATGTACTGTCCATAATATAAAAAATACAGTGACCACTTATGTGGGACCTTCCATACACATGTCAACCCTCAACACCAACCCAGACAGACTCCCTTTAGCAGCCGGGTTGTTACGGCCCACAGGTTATCTATTATGTTTTCTTTTCAAATATTGTAACCACCTTATCTCTTAACAGGTATCTAATTATCCATAAGCACTAGATTATCTATAATACGTTGGATTAGTCATAGAGGATTATCTATAAGCCTCAACTTATCTACTAGCTATTATTTACAACCAGTTACTTATCTACATGTCACCAGATTATCTATAAGGAATACATTATCTATAACCTTACTTATCTATAACCTGTAATTATCTTCTTGTCTTTATCTACAGATTAATTATCTACAACGTCCCAAGGCCCACGCTCATCTTATACAAGTTTCATCTAACCTCTCCACAGACCTTTCATTAGCCATACACGACATACTCATTCACTCTCCAATCACTCGAATACACACATTCAATTATAATTTTCTCTGTATAATTGATGTACTTACTTGAGCATCATAGTCCTTTCCTTTGTTTTGCAAGTCCCCTTTCTTAACAAGATTGTTGACTCATCGTCTGACGTGCAGAGTCTGAAACCCACCTGGACCACGTCAACCCTTGTGCGTGGCACTTCCATATTTTGGTAAGAACATTCATGAATGTTGGGCATTCCATGTTGTATCCACCTCGTGGTGGTCAAATGCTGCTTTTTTATGGACCAAATAACTTCAAGCAAGATGAGGGATATGAATGCTTGTTCTTCATTCATATCTCAGTTAGCTGCTGATGAAGGGTCTAGAACCGGAGTCAAGGGCACGGGGATTTTGAGTTCAATAAACACAATCAATGCAGTCACTGAGAAAACTTCATCTATGCTTGGTGGCATCAGACCAAAGCCTGTGACTAACATAGACCCAGAGTCTTCCACACCCCCTTTACGTTTTTACCTGGAAAATGGATTTTATGCATTTTGTTATTGACTGCAGTTGACGTGGGTCAGCATCTGTCGGCTTTCAAATGACTATTTTTTATGGAGGTCCAATTCATGTGTTTGATGATGTCCAGTCTAGTAAGGTATGTTCTCTATGTTAGTGAGGCTCTTCTGTTTATTGCATATAGTGAAATATGGACTGAAATTAGTTTTTATTTATAATAGTAAATAATCTAGGAATGAAAACTTGTATTTCAGAATTTAGTCTCTGATTTAGAACCATGTCCTCTCCTGCTGCCTGTGCTCAATTTACAATTCTTGCTGGAAAAACTTTAGTGACATATAGTATGCGTGATAACTATTGGACCATACCATAGAAAATGATAAATATGGTTGCTTTCTCTGGGTATTCGAGACCCTGATCTCTCCCAACAACCAAAATCCTATTTCCAAAATACATGCCCCCCTTCTCTCTAGCTAAATGATTTCTAATACAAAACTTCTTTCTAATAGATTTGCTATTACAGAACCAATTATTTTCTACTACATATACTCGTAATAGTCTCCAATCCATTTTTGGAACTAACTTGGATCTTAGTTCCCATCATGATCTGTTAGATTGTATATTCTAAATTGTCACTTGGTTTGACTTTCCACAGTTGTTACTCTTCTGTATGTCTGCAATAGATTTGTGTTGTAAACCATGTGGACTGTATAAGTTCTCAAAATACTAATGGATGGAAATTTTGTAGTACACTGCTTAGGAAAAGAATACAAATCAGTATTTGGAAGGATATATATGGTATTCTGTATTTCATATAACATTTTTCTCATTTTTTTTTGTTTGTTTATATGTGGCAACGACATCAGTGATTTTTACTGTTTCCTCATCTTGAACTTTTGAACTGGCAACAATTTGATGTAGTATTATGATTTTAAATTAAAAGTTAGCAATGGACACTTGAGTGACTTTACAATTGACATAAATCTCTACTTCTCAAAGATGGATTCTCAACTTCAAATTACCTCTATATGTGGTGCATTTTGGGGAGCATTTTGTGCAGAAATATGTTATTGTACATTGAGTCTTGTATGGTTTTACTTAATGGTGTTTATCAATTTTAGTATACCAATTTGCACAATAGCTAAGTTTTAATACGATACAATGATGTCTTTGTAAGTATGTAAGTCCATATGGGTTGGCATAGCCTTCAATACTCTATAACAGAACAGTTATTAGAAGAAGGCTTGTTCTTCTTGTAATTTGGTGGATAACCATTGAGTTTATAACATTGTGCTTTAGTGTGACCCTGAATTCCACAATGAGCAGAAATAAGACGATCCTTCTATCCACCTTTATTCTCAGAATCAAAACCATTTTTCACAGCAAAAACAGAAGTTTCATGTGAAGCAGATGTACCAATCTCTTTGTTTTTCTTCTTGTACAACAAGAGAAAAAAATTGAGGAGTAAGGGGAAAAGGATCCATAGAAAGGATTTGACCCCGAATAGAAAAATAAGCTTCATTAAGCCCCATTAGAAAATGCATAGCATACTCCATCAGATCATAATCACACCAAGGTTGAATCCCATTACATGTGCATGAATGAGCATGTTTGAGCTCCAAGAGTGATTCCCAAATTGAACGCAATTTTGCATAATAATATGAAACAGACATAGTACCTTGTTGAAATGAAACTAAATCACGTTTCAATTGAAAAATCAATGGACCATTGTGTTGCTTAAAACGTTCCTTTAGATCATTCCAAATAGCTTTTGTTGAAGAACAATGTAGAACACTAACCCGCATCTCCTTTGAAAGGGAATTCAGAACCCAAGAAGAAATGATATTATCGTTGCAATGCCAAAGCGCATAGTTGATGTGACCAAGAGGAGGTTCAGGAATGGAACCGTCCACGAAATCAAATTTGTTTTTGCCAAGAAGAAGCATCTTCATTGTCTTTTTCCATGAATTGTAGTTTTCACCAGATAAAGGATGAGAAACTAGCATCAAACTGGGATTATTAGAAGGATGAATCAAAAATGGGTTGGAATCATCCATGATAGCCATGGGAGAATCTAGAAAAAAAAATTAAAAAAAGATGAAGAAGCTTCAAAGAGAAGCAAAAAAATCAGAAATATGGAAAATTACAACCGATACCATATTAACAAGTGTATTCATTGAAATGGTTTGTACAAAAGTACAGAAAATGAATTTTTATACAAAGTTGTAAAGCTAACTAACTATTTGTAATTACTTCTAACTAATTCTAGCTGTCACTTCTAACTGTTTGATAACAAATATTAATTGTAATACTCTCTGATATATGCAGGCAAATGTTATAATATGGGTTTAGCTGGGTCAAATGGCGGATCTTGGTCCACAACGTTCTCACCCAAATCTTTTGTAAAGCTACACCATGATACTAATGCAAGAAATTGAGAAAATGAAATAGTTATAGTGAGTAATGTATCGCTCCCACAGGATCTTAATGGGAGATTGTCTATTACCAGTAGTTCTAGTCATGCCATTGGGCCAGGTGATCGACTAACTACTCCAACAGGTAATCCTAATTTCCCTACCTTTAACCATCATATCATACTTCAAGAAGATGGCATTGACAAAAGTACAAAATCTTTGTCGCCAAAAGCATGAATATTGATTCCTTCCTATATGTCCTCCTTTCCTTGACCTAAAATTTTCTTATAGGTCTTGCATAACCCAGGTTGAACATTATTGTGGTTGTGACATGATTCCTTAAAGGAAAATGTTAAAGGCACTGGTTAATGATTTTAAAAATAGATTTTTTTTTATTGAAAAGTAAAACATTTATCATATTGGAAATTCACAAGTTTTTTAACATTTACTTTTTAAAGTATTTATTTAAAATTCCTCAGTCAACTAGTATCCTCCCCTAATTAGCATGGCCCTTCATTAAAAATGCTTTTCTTCTTTGACATCAAAGTTTCATTTCTTTTGAATTGTTCAGTTTGTTATTAATTGCTAAACAACTAGTTGTAGGGGCATATCAGGAAAGTATTGTAGCTAAAGATACAAGAAATCTGATTCAACAAGCAAATCCCAATTCTGACGACAAAAGAGCATAATGATAGAGTTAGTCTAGAAGGGTTTCTCTGTTTATTAGAATGCTTAATAGCCTTCTTTCTCTGATTCTGATCTTCAATGTGTAGAATCCTCTCCTTTTGTCTAATTTTTTTGTTGATTTTTCAACCTTTTTAAATATTTTGTCTATATATTCGTCTAATGGATATATAATATAATATATGAAGGGCAGATCCACATTATAATGAGTTTAAAAATTACATATAAATATGTTGAGTGTGTAGATTTTGTCCACCCTTAATTTGTATATTGACCCCCTCCTAATTTTTTATCCTTTTCATAATATTAATTATTAATTTTAATTTTTTGAATAAATTGTCCTCCCCTAACTTAGAATCCTAGATCCATCACTATAAAGGTATTTTAACTTAAAAAATGTCTTATGTTGCAGTTCCCAAACACTTGTCATTATGAAACCTCGTCGTGGTGCCATTGCATACTCCACTCAAACACATTCCTTGGTCCACTGTCTCACTTCCTGATTTCCATATTTTTTTAGAAAAAAAATATACTTATTGTATTTCATTCAGAATAACATAAAAAATACAATTGAGAATATGATCAAAAACATGATTGTTAGCATGAAATCTAGATGTCCTAACAAGAGAACGGATAATTTGGTTGGCTTGTCTCCTAATTAAATTCACTCTATAGTTTGAAATTGTTCTTAAAATAGATTTGCATTTTTTCAATAATACAATGAATTTCATCTAAGACTGTAATGTTGTTTAGCTTCTACATAAATAATAAAGAATACCAAATAAATAAAGATTAAAATTCCAACAATTGGGTGTACACACTACATTTCTTCATCGAATATGTGCGTCTGGGAGTGTTTCTTTGTGCTGTTCTACTTTTCCATTTTTTGGTCAAGAGGTTCATCAGAGGCCTTAGAAAGAGTAAGGAATAGAGGAAACAAGATAATGAAAAAGGAGCGGTGTTCCCTACTAAACATCAAACTCGCATATTCACAATTCAACTTTCACAGCATAGCCAATTGGCTTTCAAGGGATCATTTTATTTTGACAAAAAAAAAAAACGAAGAATAAAATAGGGTATATGAATATAATCAGAACGTATAATCCATGTGAATACAGTGTACGGTATTTATTTGTGGTTTTGAAGTAAATTTATTTGAGGTCAGTTCACAACCTTGTACAATTCATATCCATAATGTTTCTTTTTCTCCTTACAGGAATAATTAATGACAATCATGTTGTTTGTACCAATTTTATTTGTTACATCTCCATCTAGTTTGTCTCACACGTTATGCAATGTCATTTGGAGTATTATGATGGTTACTTTTACTATTTTTTTTTCTTCGTTATATCTCCCTATCCCTGTTAATCATAATAATCTTGCAAGTCACTGATTATATATATCCACACACTTTTTTTTTTTTTTTTTACAAAAGTAGTGTAATTTTTTTAATTAATTATTAAAATGGATAGATCTTAAAAAAATGAATAAGTCGTCTTTTGAAAGAAGATTTAGATATAATGTTTCAATTTTACTTTTTCAATTTTTTAAAAATAATTGTAGCAGCTAAAAATTGCCACAAATTATTTTGTCATCTGTCATAAAATGGGAGGTTTATCTTCTTTTCTTTTTTTTCTTAGCAAAATAATTTATGGCAACTTAAAAAATAATTTGTGACAATTTTTAGCAATTACAATTTAAAAAAAAATCTTGAAAAGAAAATCATATTTTAAAACATAATTTTAGTATAAATGAAATCGTCTTTCAAAATACAACTTATTCATTTGTAATTTTTCTTAAATTTATCCATTTAGATAATTAATTGAAAAATTACACTGATCCGGGTATGTATTTGTTTAATTTCCAATTAGTTTTTGTCTAAACTTTTAGGTCTTTAATATGCCATAGTGAAAGTTAACCGGTCAGAGTTTCCTAAAATATGTCAACAATGTTTAACCTATGGGCACATAAAGCATAAGAAAGTTGTCTCACTTAATGAATGAACTTTTAAAGAATTAATTTTGACAATTATGATATGAAAAGTAAAATTGTTTTGTGTAATTGATTGGTTTACCATTTAGTTTAGTCTGGTAATAATTTGGTTTGCTAAAGTCGTACGAGAAATAATTCAGCCTTTTACTTCCACTAGACACTCTAAATTCCCGTTTCTCTTTTCTGATTCTATTTAAGGTATCTTTCCTTTAGTTGCATAACCTTTTGCCTTTTGTTCATTTGATTGATTCTTTGTCGTTTTCTGAAAGTATTGCAATTAATTCCATTCCAAGTGAAAATTTCGGTAGTGTTTGTCTACTGTGTAAGTGTTGGATTTCTTTCCACTTTAGATGTTTTCTTTTGTCCTTAGTTTGATGTTTGTACCCAAATATAAATAAATCTATGAAGTCTAATTATCTCTTATCGTCATTTATAGCAGTTTCAATTACTGTTTTTAAAGTAACCTTTTGGACTATTGACATTGAAATGATTTACCTGCATTTTTAATTCAATTTCAAAAAGTTTTACCTGCATTTTCAAAACCAATTAAACATAATTTAGGAATTTGGTTTTTACTTTTGAAAAAATACCTTACATTTGACAATGATTCTTCTCATTATCACCATTAGCACTATGACCACTGCCATCATTGTCATTGCCACTACCACCACTCCTCAACATCATCACCACCTGCGGCACCACCACCACCACTATTGACATTGTCGCCGCCATCCCACTACTACCACCACCTTTGGCATTGTCTCCACCACCACTACCATCACCATCATAACCACACTAACATTGATATCGTTATTGTTGTCACCAATTGACATTACCACCATCAATGTCACCATCATTGTCACCACATTGGCATCACCACCACCACCACCACTAACACTACTACCACCACCTTAACCACCATTACCAACACCAACACCACTACCATTGGTTTTGGTATCGCCCCACCGTTGTCATTGCCACTACCATCAACAAAACTATTGTTATTGTCATAACCACATAAACATACTCTTAAACGAATTTTAATAAGATTGAAACTTTTAAAATCAATTTACCTTGAATTAAAGATTAGAGGAAAAAAATTAAAACAACATTTTAAAATTTGAAACTAAAAATCACTCCAATCAAGCCCTTAGTTTTTTGTTTGTGTATAAGCAAACATCAAGTTTTTCAAAGTGTTGGATTGTTTCCTAATAAGTGATTGCCATTCTTGACCAAATCATTTTCTTAGATTGTGTTTGGACAAGAAATTTTAAGATTTCAAATTTAATTTAAATACCAAAAATTTAATTGATTTTAATTAATTTCTTTAACTTTCTAAATGGGTTGTCAAATAAAGTAATTCAAATTTCTTAATTAGTTTGTATAGGGAAATTGAATTTCTACCATACAAATAAAGATAATGGGAGTCACAAGGTGGTTTGTTGGTTAAGGGAGGGGCATAAGCGTTGGAGTGATAAGGATATTATGGGTTTGAATCCTCCCACTAACATGACAAACTAATTGTTAACATTTGCTAATAAAAAAAAATACAAATAAATAGAATAGAGGAGAGAAAGGAGATAGATAGGGATAACAAAGATAGAGAAGAAATAGAAAAATAGAGAAAGATAGATAGGGATAACAAAGATAGAAAAGAAATAGAAAATAGAGAAAGAGAGAATAAAGAGAAAATGTCAACCTCGCTCTAAGTCCTATATGAGTCTACCATTTAGATTGCATAGTGAGGAGAACCCCAAGTGAGTAATCTAATGTGAGGAGACAATGATCAAGCAATTAGAGCACACACTTTGGTCTTTCAAAGTGTGTCCATTTAGAATAATATAATAACCAAAAAAAAAATCTGGTGCGGTTAGTGCCAGATTGGCGCGAGATTCTCGGGTTTCCGGCGCGATTAGCACCAGTAGTGGCGTTAGTAGCGCGGGAGATGCGCCAGAGGCCATTTTCTCTCTGGAATCTGGCGCCGTTAGCGCGGGACATGGGCTGAAGTCACTTAAGTGACCCATTTATCACTTTTTTCTTCACAAAACACAACCATCTTCTTCCTCCCTCCATTTTCCTCCATGGCCAAGCTAGGGAAGCTTCATACCCACCCAACCATTGATCAAAACACTTCACTTCCAACATGAAAGTTGAAGGAAATCACCCAACGAACTAGATTCCAACCTCCTTTTCCCTTAAAAACCATCAAACAGAGAGATTTTTTTCTCTAGGGAACTTCACAAAGTTTGAGTTTGGAGGGGAAATAAGGTGTTTTAAGGACATTCAAGCTTGGAGAAGTTGTCCTCTAGCCTTCCTCGTCGTTTTAGAGGTAAGAAATACAACTTTTACCAATTATTTAAGAATTTGTTCTTGAGGTAAATAGTGACCCATTTGAGTTGGAGCTGAAATTAGGCTTGGGTCTTTTGGAAAAGTATGCTTAGGAGGTTGTTGTGATGAAAGTTTAGCCTTGAAATAGAATGTTTATGGACTTTGGAAATTGGGTTATGAGGAATGTATGTGTAGGAAGAATGTTGGTTGAATTGATGATATTATGGTATGTATGAACCTTAGTGTTTTCACAAGATGTGTTTAGGAGATTATATAAACGATGAAACTGTGTTGAAGTAACTGTTTTAGCCAACTTGTTAATCATTGAAATGTGACATGGATAGAGTATTGAACTCTTTGAATAGGTTGATGCAGAGTCTTGGGGAGACTCTAGTGCCTTGGTTAGGCCGAGATAGATCCTGTGGGGTCTGTAAGTCACCAATTCGGTAACTAGTCCTTATGACTTAGAAAAGAGGTTTATATGGAAAAGAATAGTGTTTCTTTTCATTCTAATGGTTGAGAACCGTTATTGATTGTTTGTATACCTTTATGTAGGGCGTGACACAGAGGTTGTTGGTGGCTGTGACCACGAGGTCGGGAGAACTGGTGTAGCTCTGAGAGCAGGTAAGCTCTTTGTTCTTGGGAGTGTTTCCCATTGACTGTGTTCCACCATACTCTGAGGGAGTGATGGTTATTGTATGTCATGATGTATGTAGTATTGAAATTGTGTGTTATTGCTTTTATTGAGAACATGTATATGATGTACACTGTGATGATATATTGTGTGATTGATGAGACTCTCTGGCCAGTAGAATATATTACTTATGGATTTCCTTTGGAAATGTGCCCTTAAATGGATGATCTTCCCTCGGAAGTGTCATATATGTCAGAGTAAGTCCTGAGAGAATGTTCCCTTCAGTGGATGATCTTTCTCAGGCATTGATATAAAGTCCTGAGGGAATGTGCCCTTTAGTGGATGATCTTCCTCAGACAATGTGCACAGAGTCCTAAGAGAATGTGCTCTTAAGTGGATGATCTTTCTCAGGCAATGATGCAGAAAGTCCTGAGAGAATGTGCCCTTCAGTGGATGATCTTTCTCAGGCAATGTTGTATGTGTATATATGTGCTATATCTGTGTTGCATTCCTGATGTTGGTAGCATCCAACGGAATGACACCTGTGTTGTGATATACATGTGATATGGTTTATGAGAGCTGTGATGGCTGGATTGTGTGTGATGCCAATTTTGATACTATATGTCATGGAAGTGAACTAGGGGGAGGAGAGACCTCCAAGAATCCTGAGTTTACTGAGATTTGTATCTCACCCCGAATGTGGGGATTATATTTTGCATGTGATGCTCAGCGAGCGGATGGTGGATCAGAGCAGAAGGCCCGAGTAGAGATATGGTTCTGTGTGAACCTTAGGCATTTTATTTTGAGAGCATATTAGCTCATTTATTTTGTTATGCCTATATTTTGTATCCCTAAGGGGAAGATACACAGTTAATGTAAATTGTGTATATGTTGTATATTTTGAGAGATACTAATGTATGTTGAGAGGACAGGGTATATGATACCTTATTTTGTACAACCATTATTGAGATATATGTATATGGCTTATTTAGTCCTTTGGTTGTATGATGCGTGTAATTACCATACATAATGTAAAGATGTTATTGTTGATGACGTTTGATGACGTCATTTTGTTTATTGCTTCTCAATTGATTAGTTTTAATTAATGGTTGCGCTTAACGACCATAAATGAATGTTAATTAAACGGATGCATAAGGGGGCATTACAAATAACAACGAAAAGAAGTAACAATGCAGAAGATCCCAACAATCATCAATCATTAACAAATAGATAAGAGATTTTCACAAAGAGAACTTGTTAGACAATATCAACAGACATTGCAGATAATCTTTTCAAAAGCAAAATCAAATTCAAACTCGGTTAATTTAAAGAGAAAGCAATAAAGATAACAAACACATAAGTTTTACAGTTGTTCATTTCTACTACTGAGATTACGTACACTTCCACTAACTTTTACAAAAATATTCTTCCTCACCACTATTGGCTCTTACAACACAACTTAAACCTAAGCTTTACACAACAAGTATTCTTCCTCACCATTAGGATTTAAAGGTACCTATTTGCTTAAGAAATAGAAGCATAAAGGTAATCATTTTAATTGTATTCTTCTTCTTGACTTTGGAAGATGTCGCAGCTGAGAAACTAGGATACCAGTTCTGTCTCTGTTCTTTGTGAATTGAGACGTGCTACTTTTGGCTGGGAAACTAGGATACCAGTCTGGATGGAAAACAAGGATAACAGTCTGTCTCTATTCTTAGTGAATTGAGACTAGAGGTTTTTGCTAGGAAACAAGGATACCAGCTGGGATAATTGTTGTGTAAGGGTAGACTAGGAAACTATGATACTAAGAACTTTTGAACATAAAATTATCATAGTAGAGTTGTCTATTGGATTGATTATCCAATTTGGACGTCATGATTTTTTACCCAATTGGGTTTGTCACGTTAAAATTGATTGTGTCTTCTTTATCTCTTATCTCCATATTATTGCTTTGAGTTTGATTTTAAATTTGAATTATTTTATAAAACTCAATTCACCCCCCCTCTTGAGTTCATCTGGGACCAACAATTAGTACCAGAGAAAGAGTGCCAAAACTTGAGGACGAATATACTGATGAAGATTGGAAGAAGTTGGAATACAATGCTTAAGCCACGAGAATTCTTCATTGTGGACTAGGGACACAAGAATACAACCGCGTGATGAATTGCAAGACTGCCAAGCAAATGTGGAATCTTCTAGAGGTAACACATGAGGGTACAAACGAGGTAAAACAGTCTAAAATTGATCTCCTTATGCATCAATATGAATTGTTCTCTATGAAGCCTAAAGAGTCTATTATGGATATGATAACTCGTTTTACTAACATAGTAAATGAATTAAATGCTTTAGGTAGAGACATACAGGTTGAGGACCAAGTAAGGAAAATTCTAAGGAGTCTTCCAAAAGAGGACTGGATGCCCAAGGTCACTGCTTTGCAAGAAACCAAAGACTTTTAAGACTTTCAACCTTGAGCAGTTGGCAGGATCCCTAATGACATATGAGATGCAACTGGAGTCCCACAAGAAGGAGGATGTAACATTGAAGGATAAAGGCATTGCTTTAAAAGTTCAATCAAAGGAAGTGAGTGATGACACAGATGATGAGGATGAGATTGAAATGCTTGCGCAAAAGTTCAAAAAACACTTAAAGAACCAAAAGTATAATGGAAACTCAAGCAACAAATAGGTAAAATCCAAAACTTTCTCTTCTTCAAGAATTGATTATAGTTGCTTTAGATGTGGCAAAATAGGTCATAGGATTAAGGATTGTCCTGAAGTAGAGCAAGAAAATAGTGTTGATTCAAGAGTAGCTATGTACAAATGAGCAAGGAATCAAGCCTCAAGTGTTTTGTGCTTTCAACATGCTCAAGGATAAAAGTGCCAAGAAAGCTTGAAGATCAATGTGATTAATGTGAAAGGGAAGTTGTGATCTGATAATCCAAATGAGCATATCATGCATAAATCATTCATCTAGGATTGTTAGATTAAAGGACTAAATAAAAGCAATTAACTAGAAAGGCATTTAACAAGCAAAGTTTTTTTGGAAAAATGAATCTTTACTGCATTAATCGATTACAAGGATAATGACATCGATTATTTTGTTCTTCGTGTCTTTTAGAAAACAAATCAAGAACATAGTAATCGATACATATCGGATTAATCGATTACATAGGCCAAAATAGGAAAATCATGCTGACTGTCTTAATCGATTACAGATGGTTGTAATCGATTACATCTGTGCCTATGGTAAACATGTTCTACTGAGGTAATCGATTACATATCGTTTTAATCGATTACGTAGTTCATTTGAAAATATGTGACTGACTGTCTTAATCGATTACCATAGCCAGTAATCGATTAATCAATGCATTTAGAAAAAACATGTATGTTTGGTTTAATCAATTACTTCACGGAATAATCGATTACATTGTTCATAGCCTAAACCCAGAACACATCAGGAGCACTTTAATCGATTACATTCTTGAATTAATCGAATACAAATGCGAAATAATCGATTACAGGAGCGTGTTTAATCGATTATTTTCAGTTAGAAAGCTGTTATAAATAAAACCCACTGCTCTGTGTTTTTTGTAACTTGAGAATTTCGATATCTGAGTATTCACAAACATTCACAAGCTTTCT
>PYAF01004357.1:83138-98974 GCA_007407185.1 Glycine tomentella | reverse complement strand
CTGTCATTCAACCTGTTGAATCATTCATTTTGCATGAGTTCTTGGATTATCAGGTGATATCTTTCCTTATTCTTTGAAGGTGTAAAACTGTTGTTTGAATTTTTGTAAAGATTGGCTTATTGCAAATGAGTTTCTTGCTTGATGATTAGAGATAGTGTTTCTCTAAGGGAAGCTGAGTAGTGTTCTCAGTTTGGGTTTGATCTCTAAGGGTCTAATAGGGTTTTAGACTTCTGAACTTTATCTAGGGTTGATAAAGAAAGGCTTGTAATATCTTGTAAGAATAATTTTTGCAATAATGGAACTCTACTCTAGTGTTGAGTAGAAGAACTGGATGTAGCTTCATAGTGTTTGAAGTGAACCAGTATAAAAATCTGTGGCTAATCTTTCTTCTCACCTGTTCATCTCTTAATTGCTTTGTTTGTGAATCAATTTCATTGCACAGAAAGTTATACTCTCTTTTCTCTTTTTCTTGACAAAGAAATTTGATTGAATATTGATTCTTGGTTTTAGAACAATTTTAAAAGTGATAAAGATCCTGTGGAAAAACTCTGATTTAAAATTTTAATTTACTAAGGTTCAACCAATTCACCCCCCTCTTGGTTGTGTTGAAGTATTCTATTCATTTTCAAATAGAAAGGAGAAGAAGGCTAAAGAGCAGAAGAAGTATGAAAACAAGGAGTTCAAGAAAGCAATGATACTGCTTGGAGTGATTCTGATTCAGAGGAAGAAGGCTCTAAAAACAGTGAAGCTGAGACCAACATTTGTCTTATGGCTAGAACTGACTCAGAAGGTGAAGACACTGAAGTAAATTTTCTTGAGTTGAGATCTTCTATGCATTTGTTAACAAAGAAGCATCTATTGAAAGTGTTTGACTTTGTAATAGATGATTATTTAAAAATACTTGAATATAATAATGAGTTGATTGATGACTTTGATGAATTAAAGAATGAGCTTAAGAAATTCTCTAAGGCAAATAAAGAATTGAGAAAAACAAATGAAAGCCTAGAGGAGGAAATCACTAGTCTTAAGAATATCGTTTCTGAACTTGAAAATGAAAATACTTCTTTGGTTGTTAAATTGAAAGAGCATAAGAAAAAGGAATGTGTGACAATTTGTGATGCTCTATTGGAAGAAAAAATTGAAAAGTTGGGGGGTGAGGTAGAAAAGTTGACTAAAGAGAATAAGGACCTCCAAAATAAGCTAGAGTCTGCCCTTAGGACTCCCAAGGTAGATAGACCCAATGTTATTGACTGGTTGAATAAGAATTGTAACACATCTAGGCATGGGTTAGGCTTTAAAGGTAATAAGAAATCTACCTGAAAAACAAAAACTAAGCATGTGAACTTGTATGACAAAAGAGTATGTTATCATTGTGGTAAAGTAGGACATCTTAAATTTGAATGCAAGAGTAGGATAAAAGCTATAGAAAAGAATGTCACATATGTTAAGAATAACTCTATTTCTGCATGCAAAGTAAAACAAGTTTGGGTTGGAAAAGATGAGCTTTCTAACTTTGTTAAGAAGAAGAAGGGACCCAAGCTAGACTGGGTTCCCAAAACTATCATGTGAGTGCAAGTTGAAGTGAGGGGGAACAACTTGTGATACCTTGACAATGGTTGTTCCAAGCACATGACAGGAGACAAATCAAAATTTCTCTCACTCAAACCTTTTGAAGGTGGAAGTGTGACCTTTAGTGACAATAACAAAAGGAACAAGGCGAGACTGGTGGCTAAAGAATATAATTAATAGGAAGGCATTGATTATGTAGAGACCTTCGCACCAGTGGCAAAAATGGAGGCTATCAGAATTCTAATTGCTTTTGCATCCTACATGGGCTTCAAGCTATATCAGATGGATGTGAAGACTGCATTTTTGAATGGTTTGCTGCAAGAGGAAATATTTGTTGAGCAACCACCTGGATTTGAGGATCCCACCATTGGAGATTATGTCTACAAGCTGGACAAAGCTTTGTATGGATTGAAGCAAGCTCCAAGAGCATGGTATGAAAGACTTTCCAAATTCCTTTTAGCTAATGGGTTCAAGAGGGGTAAAACCGATAAAACTCTTTTTGAAATTCAAAGGTAGTGATTTTTTATTTTTACAGGTTTATGTTGATGATATTATTTTTGGTGCTTCTAACAATGATTTGGTTGAGGAATTTGCAGGGCTAATGAGTAGTGAATTTGAGATGAGTTTAATGGGTGAGCTGAATTTTTTCTTAGGACTGCAGATAGTTCAAAGTGAAGGAGGAAGTTGGATTCATCAGCAGAAGTATCTTAGAGAACTTCTCAAAAAATATGGATTGGAGTCTTCAAGGACACATTACACTCCTATGGCTACAGGTGATAGAATTCATGAAGACAAAGATGGTAAGAGTGTAGATTGTACTATGTATAGAGTTATGATAGGCTCTTTACTGTACTTGACTACAAGTAGGCCTGATATAGTTTTTAGTGTAGGGATTATGTGCTAGATTTCAGAGTAATCCAAAAGAATCCCACCTAAAAGCTATAAAAAGGATCCTAAGATATTTGAAAGGGACAAGTGATATGAGCTTATGGTATCCTAGAGGAGCTAACTTTGATTTGTTTGCTTTTAGTGATGCTGACTTTGCAGGTGACTTAGTTGGTAGGAAAATCACTTCTGGGATGGCGTAATTTCTCGATTCATGTTTAGTGTCATAGGGATCTAAAAAGCAGAACTTAGTAACTTTATCCACAACTAAAGCAGAGTATATGGCAGCAGCTTTGTGTTGCACACAACTATTGTGGGTCACGCAACAACTTTCTGACTTTGGCATTAGTATATATTGTATGCCTATTTTATGTGATAATCCTAGTGTCATTTGCATTTCTAAAGATCCTGTGTTGCATTCTAGGACCAAGCATATTCATATCAGACATCATTTTCTTAGAGATTGGACAGAAACTAGTTTAATTGAACTTAAGTTCTGTAATATTGAACATCAGGTTGTTGATATTTTCACTAAACTCCTAAGCCATGAGAGATTTGAAAAATTAAGACTAGAGCTAGGGTTGATAAATCACAACTAATATGTTCAAATTTCTTTTCCCCAATGATTGACTAGTTTAGAAAAGAATGGACATTCATGATATTTGTTGAACTATTTTGTTTCTCTCACTTCCATATTCACCTATCTTTGTTACATCGTTCACTTCATATACCTTGTGTTATTAATTATTAAGTGCATGCCTTGATATTGTAGTGAATTTGCCATGTTGTGAGGAATAATGTGCATGTGTGTTTTCTCTGTAAGGCAGACAATCTAGAACTTGTATGATTGAAGCTCAAGGCTCATTGTTTGAGATGTTTCATAAGTTTACTAAAAATGATATAGGTCATCTTTAATCGTTTGAGCCTTTCAAGCTATTTTATATCTCTAGTCACCCTATTTGAGCCTTAACTCTGATTTTTATTGATAAATTACAATATGCAACCCTTTGTGTTTTGATTAAAAAATCCCTTTTAGGTGTGGGTATACATAGTTTCTAAAGCAAGTGTCATGAGGTGTTTGGTTAAAAAAGAAAAAGAAAAAGGGGGAATGACAGTGAAAACAAAATCATCTTGATTCAAAAAAAAAGGGGAAAAAAGAAAAAGTAAGTGTCATGAGGTGTCTGGTTGAAAAAGAAAAAGAAAAAGGGGGAATGACAATGGAAAGAAAAAGAAAAGAAAATTCTTCTTGATTCAAAAAAAAGAGAAAAGAAAAAGAAAGTTTAAAAAAAAGGAGAAAAGAAAGAGAAAGTTGAAGCAATCATCTTGAGTTAAAAAAAAAAGAAGGAAGAAACAACATGTTGAAAGTATTAAGTGGAGAGGAAAGTAGGAAACTATGCATATAAGTACTATGCTTATTTGTTTCCTATCTCACCTTATTCTTTGTTTGTTTCTTATCCACCTTATACATTACAAGCTTATAAAGACCTATTGATTTGGTGGCTTATGAAATATGTTCACACTAAGAGTGGAGAGTAGTCATGATGTACAAGTTTATGGAAAGCCTGGAGAATAAGAACATAGAGTGATCCTAAATATGAGCGAAAAGGCAATTTATTGCAATGTTAAGGAATGTGCTTTAGAATGTTATTTCTTTGCAGCCTTTCATCTTTATCACTTTCTTGTTCTTCATTGTTAGTTCTATTCATGTTGTTTTACCCATGTATCCCTATTCTTGCTAAGGTACATAACCATTTTCTCTATCATGGTTGTTTGTTTTAATCTTTTCGATGATGCCAAAAGGGGGAAAGAGGTTTGAATGCCATGTTATGGTAGACTGTTGTGAGTTATTTATTCTAGTCATAGCTTAGCAAGCCTAGGGAATAGTTGAAAACCATTAGTAGATTAAGTTGAAAATCATCCATTCATAGTGCATTCATAGTATCTCTGTTCATTCAATTAGTACATGGCATTAATTATTTGTCATCATCAAAAAGGGGGAAATTGTTGAATATTTGTTGAACCCCTAATGCATAAAAAGATTTATAAAGTTTTGATGATAACAAACAATGAATGCCACATTATCAGATTTATTGCACTGATGAAAATTATTTGATTGTTTGATATTTTGAAGAAACTGATATTTTGGATTTATAAAGATCAACATAATTGAGAAGATTATTTGAAGAATTCTGAAGATTGATATCATTTAAGATGATATGGAATTAAGAAGATTTGTTTCTATTTATTTTTTTATTAGATTTTATGTAAGGAGATTAGAAGATTGATCTTACCAAGATATTTGCTTTAAGATTGCATTGCATAATAAGATAAAATATTTTTTAAGATTGCATTCAAAAATAGGATAGAATATTTTTTTAATATTGCATTCAAAAATAGGATAAAATATTTTTAAGATTGCATTGCATAATATAATAGAACATCTTTAAGATTGCATTGATAATATGATAGAATATCTTTAGCATTGCGTTCAAAAATTGGTTAAAATCATATTTTTAAAGATGTTCTAATATAAACATATTTTGGTGTTCAGAGTATGCATTCCATTCCACATAATATTAGAGTTTTAGAGAGTTTATGTTTGCATCATTGAGAGAGATGTTGTGAGATCATATAGAAGCGCTTGGCCAGTTTGATTCTTCAACTCTCCATCAGGATTTAAAGGTACCTATTTGCTTAAGGAATAGAAGCGTAAAGGTAACCATTTTAATTGTATTCTTCTTCTTGACTTTGGAAGAGGTTGCAGTTGGGAAACTAGGATACCAGTTCTGTCTCTGTTCTTTGTGAATTGAGACGTGCGACTTTTGGTTGGGAAACTAGGATACCAGTCTTGCTGGGAAACAAGGATACCAGTCTGTCTCTATTCTTGGTGAATTGAGACTAGAGGTTTTTGTTGGGAAACAAGGATATCGGCTGGGATAATTGTTGCGTAAGGGTAGACTAGGAAACTAGGATACTAGGAACTCTTGTACACAAAATTATCATAGTGGAGTTGTCCATTGGATTGATTATCCAATTTGGACGTAATGTTTTTTTACCCAATTGTGTTTTCCACGTTAAAATTGATTGTGTCTTCTTTATCTCTTATTTGCATATTATTGCTTTGAGTTTGATTTTAAATTTGAATTATTTTATAAAACTCAATTCACCCCCCCTCTTGAGTTCATCTGGGACCAACATTTTATTTTCTCATTCTAATTCAGTTTTTGTCTTAGGCAAACAAGTGGGCTTAATTGCTAATTGTTGCTTATTTTTGGATTTTTTTGCTCACTTGACCTATTTTCCTTGTACAGGACCTACAGAGCTCTACATAACTTCGAATGGAGCATATGAGTAGTCCTTGGAAAGATAACCAAAAGATCTACAAGTTTGACAGAGATAAGCCGAGGCCAATTCTGTCATTTGGAGGGTCATTTTAGGCTTTGAAGTCAGAATCACTGCACTTGAATTTTGGGCTGCGAGTTGGATTTTTATTGGTGTAAATAGTATAATTAATTAGAATAGATGGGCCTATTCATGGTCCATTCTTTCCTTTTGACTTATCCACTATATGCTAGTGAAATTAGTGAGTGAATATTACATTACATTACATTTGAGAAACAACAAAATTTTACATTTCCTTTTTAAGTTTTCATAATCAAAACCCTTTCTCTTATGTTCTCTCAACTGTTCTTCATTGTTCTTCCCTGTTCTTCATTTTCGTTTTCTGTTCTTCCATTTTTGTGCACCAATTTCATGGGACTTTCATTGATGATGATCATGGGAGGCTAAACAATCAATCAATCCAAGGATCCATTCCAAGCAAATGGGAATTTGAGTTCTGGTTTAGTATTTTGAATTTTGTATGAATGTTCACTTTCTTCTTCAATCTTCTATTCAATTTTCATGATTATGAATGTGTTTAGGATTGAAAACGGATTAGGTTATGGATTCATTTCCTAATTTCGAATTTTAATCACAGCTTAGTTGGATGATATTTCAATTAGGTTTGTGATTTCAATTAATTTAGGAGTTAATTCGATTGAACTACTTCTAATGAAATTGAATGAACTTTCATAACAGAATCATTATTTGAGAACTATGATAATTACCATTGTTTGGTTTGGTGAATTGGATTGATGCTCTTTAATTTGTTTAAATTACCTCTTGTCAATTCGTATTAGTTTATACGTTTTGTGCAATTTTTACTTATCGCATGCAAACTGATTGACAAAAATCCCCTATTGTTTATTAGTTAATTGAAGTTGGAATCATATTGATAATGTCTTTGAGTTGACCTAGATTAATCATGTGCTACAGAATTAGCGTAGTTTAATTGTTTTGAAGTGATACAACATCGCTAATCACATATACAATTTGTCCATCTGATTACATATAAGATGCAAGTTTTAAACTTTATAATTATTTGCATTTAATTAAAATTATTGAGAGTCTTGATTCATCTTATGACTCAACAACTACAAAGGTATTTTTAATTTTAGAGTGAATAAATAAACCTCTAGAACTCTTTCCAGACATCAGTGACAAAGTGATTTTCTAGGTATCACCAATTGCCGCTCAAGGAAAGAAGGTTCATTATGTGAAGAAGAGTCATCGTCACTGTCTCCATACCTCGATGAACTAGTACCTCAAGTTTTTAAAAGTGCTTAAAAACTAATATAGAAAATGAATTTCTATATTGGTTGAAATAAAAACAATGTAGGAAGTCAGTTTGATGTTTAAAAATGTCGTAAAGGCATCCAGATTCAAAATTGGCTACTAAGAAATTTACCATAAAACACGTTCAACATTGGTTCATCATATGACCGATCTAATTGTATTTTCTAAATTGGTTTTGTATCTATCAATCTAAAATATTCATTTCAATATTACAAAAAAATGTCACCTCCTCCTACGCTGCATCGTTTTCTAAGAAATCTATAATAACCATGATTTGAAAAAAAATAAAATAAATTCAAGCCAATAGCGTGAGATGGTAGCAGAAGGCCATTTTTCACTGGAATCCGACGCCAGTGGCGCCACCAGCGTCAGATGCACTGGAAGATGGCACCGGTAGTGCCATTAGTGGCCCCGGTAGCGCGGGAGGCACGACAGAGGCCAATTTTCTCTGTAATCTGGCATCGATAGCGCTAGAACAGTGCCGTTAGTGCCAAGACTTGGGCTAGGGGTCTATAAAAGCCCATTTTCGCATTTTGGCCGGTAAAAAAAACTCTCTTTTCTTCTTCCTCCCTGTGTTTTCTGCCATTCATGACTCGAAAAGCTTCATATCTTCTCCATTCTTCATCTAAACACTTCCTACCCAACTAGAAAGTTGATTAGAAACCTTATATGAGTAGATTCCAACTTCCATCCTTAGAGAAAACCATAAAACAGAGAAATCTCGTTCTCTAGGAAACTTTGTAAAACTGAGTTTTGAGGAGAAAGAAGGCGATTCAAGGTTGCCAAAGCTTGGAGAAGTGATCTTCCAGCCTTCCTCGACTGTTTAGAGGTAAGAAACTCAAGTTTTACCGATTGATTTGTGAAATGATTCTTAGGATGAATAGTGACCATATTGTGTTAAGGCTGGAATTAGGCTTCGAATCCTTAAAAAAGTATGATTAGAAGGTTATTCTAATGAATACTAAGCTTTGAATCATAACTTTTTGATGAGGTTTGGTTTTGACTCTGAGATATGTATGAGTAGGAAGAATGTTGATGAAATGGAGAGTATTATGATAGATATGAGCTTAGGTGCTGTTACACAAGTTGCTCAGGAGGCTTAATACACGGTGAAAACATGTTGGATTTATTGTTTTGAGCAACTTGTTTATCCTTGAGATATAGAGTGGTTAAGCCACAAAATGCTTTGAACTAGCTTATGCTGAGTCTTAGAGAGACTCTAAAGTCGTGGTTAGGCCAAGATATATCTTGTTAAGGGTCTGTAAATCGCCTATAAGGTGATTAACTCTGATAACCCTAAGATAGAGAACAGAGAGGTTTTAATGGAAAGGAATAGTGTTTCCTTTCATTCTAACGGTTAAGGACCGTTGTTGATTGATTGTTTGTATGCCTTGTGTAGGGCATGATAGTGATATTGCTGGTGGTTGTGACCATGAAGCCGAGAGAGCCAGTATAGCGTTGAGAGCAGGTAAGCTCTTTGTCCTTGGAAGTGTTTCCCTTGATTGTGTTCCACCATACTCTAGAGGGAGTGATGGTTATTGTATGAATTGATGCATGTATATTGAAATTATGTGTTACTATTTTGATTGAAATCATGTACTTGATATACATGGATTGAGACTATGTGTGTTGATTGATGAGATTTCTCTAGCCAGTAGAATTAAACTTAATAGTCTATATATATAAGTCCTGATGTGAGATGTGCCCACATAGATGGATGAAGCCTCCTCAGGCCCATATAAATGGATGAAGCCTCCTCAGGCATTGATATATATATATATATATGTATATATGCTATATACATGTGGTACTATGACTTGATAGCTATGATGGCTAATTTGTAATGCCAATTTTGATATTATGTGCATGAAAGTGAACCAGGGGGAGGAAAGACCTCAAAGGACCCTGAGTTTACTGAGATTGTTATCTCACCCCTGTTGGGGATTATGTTTTTGCAGGTGGTGCTCAGGGAGCGACTGATAGATCCCAGGGCAAGAGGCCCGAGCAGTGATAGATTCTATGAGAACCTTAGGCATAGTGTTGGAGAGCATGTTGGCTCTATTTTTGTTTTATGCCTATGTTTTGTAATTGATGAGGGATATGTACAGTTTTGAGACATATACTTTGTATATTATGAGAATTCACCATATATGATGTACAGTTGATATTGTTAATGACGTTTGATGATGCCATTTTGTTTACTGCTTCCATTTTAATTATCTATGATAATTGCTGCGCTTAATAACCATAAGTCAATGTTAATGAACTGGATGCATGGGCGTTACAAAATCAATATAGATTGTAAATTTGTATTAGTATAAAATTATCTTTTAAAATAAATAGATCTTTAATACATTTTTAAAACCACTTTTAAAAATTAAAAAATCCCAATCAATATAAGGAAACTATTTTGCACTACATAAGGGAAAAATAATTTTTTATTAAAATAATTAAATTTAATTTAGTTTTTAAAATAATTTCCTTCTTTACTTTCAATACTATTAAATTTTTAAATTCTTTAAAATGATATGGATTAACATTTTTATGGTGACATAAATATATAGATATCTCATAACATGGTACCTTAAAATAGTTACTGATGATGTGAATGACTGGATGCTTGTTAAGATCGCTAAGAAACCAAGATAAAGACTATTTTGAAGAAATTTAATTAATATACTCACTCTCTCTAAAAATAATTGTTGAATTTGAAAAAAAATATTATCCCAAAATAAGTTTTATGTTAGCTTTTTAATATGATATTAATTACTTTTTTCTACTAATACTTCAAATAAGTTTCACTTTAGTCTTTTAATTTACTACTAAAAATAAGGTTAATTTTATAAAATGACTATTTTCTTTTATATATTTATGTATTTTTATTGATTTGTGTAAAATAATATATAATAACATTTATTTTGAGATAAAGAAAGTATAAAATTCAAACGTAAGAAAAGTTTTTGAAGGAATAAAATCAAACTTCCCAAAATGTAAGTTTAAATGAATTCCAACAAATAATACCAAATATATTCTTAGCATTTCTCAAATTAAAATTTAATTATATTTATATTTATATAGATTAAAAATATATTTAAATCTTAAATTAAACTTAATTATGTTTTTTTATATACAATGACAGTAACATTTAAATCCAAAACCTGGTAGAAATTAGTCAAACCCTTATTACTAGACCAACTTTAAGAAATATATTTAGACCCACTTCACAATGATAATATTTTTCAATCTGTTGATTGATTACTATGTAACATTTTTGTTGTAAACCAACCCAATAGTTTAGGTCCCATTCATGTTTTATTCGTCTCATATAGTCATATTCAGTATTCAAGCATCATTTAAGTTGGTTGGTTTAACCGACACGAACCAAACCTAGATGCATGCCAACTCAATGTCACACACTTTGCGTAGGGTTTCTAAAAATTTTCGTCACCTCCTCCATAATGGGCCTTCTTACTAAGGCTTCACCCGCATTCCTCTGGCGATTGAGACTGATTTAGTATCTCTCTAGATTTAAGTTGAAAATGTGGTACGTATAATTTTATATAAATCCATCAGATAAAAATAAATTGAAAGTAAAAGTAAGAATAACGATGTTTTTGCAAATATATGTTTACAATATTATACCCAAACATACACTTAAAAGGTCAGCTTATGTTATTTAATTATGACTCGGTCATACCTTAAATCTATAAATTAATGTTATCACTTCAATTAAATAAACCAAATATGTATGTTTTCTACCTTATTACTGTAACGCATTGAGCTGAAGCACCTTTTTTATATGTACCAGTTATTAAATAAGTAGTCTAATTCTGTTAATCAAGAATAGATACATTAGTGTATTAAAGGAGAACAAGTTTTTTTTATATATAATTATTTGAATTTTTAATAAAAAATTATTTAATAAATAATAAGCTTAAAATAATATTTATTATTAATTTTATGGATAAAATTAGAGATGTAATCTATTATTAGAAAATTTTTAACTAAATCAACATCATTATCAACAACACCTTTAACCCAAATTAATTAGAATCAGTGGTGAATTCAATAATAAATCGGAAATGAGACAAAGAAAGAAAAAGGAAGAAGGGAAGATAAAAGTGGAAATAAGACAAAAAAGAGAAAAAAATAAGCTAAAATAAAAGAGGGGTTAAAGGAAGAAGGGAGAAAAGAAGAGAAAAAAAACTAAAACAATAGAATAACTGAAACTTGGAATAACTAATGGGTTTAACCATTCACCAAGCTTATAGATTTTCTCCACTCTGTCCTAAGACATACTGTCCGTCAATCTATATCTCACTCCATTAAGTCTTGTTTAACTACATTTTCCCAGGTAAGTTTCGGTCGACATCTACCTCTCTTTATGTCGAACTCTTGGTAACAAACTCTTGCTCTTACGGGAGCATCCAGTGGTCGTCTCATAACCTGCCCAAACCACCTCAATCTATGCTCCCTCATCTTTTCATATACCGTTATCACTGATATCTTTCGTCGAATATCCTCATTTCTTATCTTATTCATCTTCGTATATCCACACATCCACCTTAACATCCTCATTTATGCTACACTTATTTTATGTTCATGTTGCCTATATGTTGGCCAGCATTCTGCTCCATATAACATTGTCGATCTTACAGATGTTCTATAGAATTTTCCTTTTAGCTTAAGGGGAATTTTGCGGTCACACAAAAACCCCGATGCACTCTGCCATTTCATCCACCCTGCTCTAACTCTATGATTTACATCCTCATCAATCTCTCCACCTTTTTGCAACATTGATTCCAAGTATCTAAAAACATCTTTCTTGGGTAACTCTTGACCAAGTAGATGCACTGTGTCTTGATCACCATCTCTTACCCGCGAAAACTCACACTTCATATACTTTGTCTTACTCTTACTTATCTGAATCCTTTAGACTCCAAAGTGTTTCTCCACAATTCCAATTTCTTATTAACATCATCTTTGGTCTCATCAATAAGCATAATATCATCTGTAAAAAGCATACACCACGACACTTCCTCTTGAATATCTTTCGTTAGTTCATCCATCACTAAGGCAAAGAGATAAGGACTAAGAACTGAACCTTGGTGAACACCTACCGTGATAGGGAAATACCTTGATGTTCTATTACAAGCTTTCACACATGTGGTAGCCCCATCATACATCTTGATAGCATTAACATACTTTAGTGCTACCTTTTTCTTCTCAAGAGTCCACCATAAGACTTCTCTTTGAAAAACAAAAGGAATACTTCAAATCAACCAAGAGGGGGGTAAATTGGTTGAACCTTGGTAAATTAAAATTTAAAATAAGAGTTTCACCACATGATCTTTATCACTTTAAAAATTGTTTCAAAAAATCAAGAATCAATATTCAATCAAATTCCTTTTTCAAGAAGAATAGAAAACAGAGTATAACTTTCTGTGCAATGAAATTGATTCACAAACAAAGCAATTAAAAGATGAATAGGTGAGAAGAAAGATTAGCCACAGATTTTATACTCGTTCACTTCAAACACTATGAAACTACATCCAGTTCTTCCACTCAACACTAGAGTAGAGTTCGACTATTGTAAAAAATTTTCTTACAAGCAAATACAAGCCTCTCTTTATCAACCCTAGATAAATTTCAGAAGTCTAAAACACTATTAGACCCTTAGAGACCAAACCCAAACTGAGAACACTACTCAGCTTCCCTTAGAGAAACATTATCTCTAATCATGTAAGAAAACTCATTTACAATAGACTAATCTTTACATAAATTCAAAGAATAGTTTTACACCTTCAAAGAATAAGGAAAGCTATCACCTGATAATCCAAGAACTCATGCACATGAATGATTCACCAGGTTGAATGACAGATTACTAACTCAATGCATTCCTTTCCTTATGCTTTTGATGATCAATGATGCTTCATACTCTTGAATCAATAAATCATATGAATTTGTGAAGCCTATGTGTTTAGTAACTCAGAAAATTCACTAATGAAAGATCAAGAAAGTTTGTGATTGCCCAGAATTCGAAATCTCAAAAGTTACAAACTTCAGAATAGTGGGTTCTATTTATAACAGCTTTCTAACTGAAAATAATCGATTAAACACGCTCCAGTAATCGATTATTTAGTATATGTAATCGATTAAATCAAGATAGTAATCAAGTAAAATGTTTAAAATGTGAATTGAGTTTCAAGAACGAACCATTTAATTGATTATTCCGATACATAATCGATTAAGACAGAGAGCCATGATTTCTTCATGTATGCATGTAAGAGCATGTAATCGATTACCAGTTTATGTAATCGATTAAGACAGAGTGACCATATTTTCAAGAATGAACTATGTAATCGATTATCATGATGTGTAATCGATTAAATACCAACAGGTCATGTATTTCTAAGTAAACATGTAATCGATTACCAACTTCTGTAATCGATTAAGACAGAGAGTTCCATCTTTCATAAAAAGCCTGAGTAATCAATTAATCCGATATGTAATCGATTACAATGACCATGATTTGTTTTCTAAAGGGCACGAAGAACAAAATAATCGATGCTACTGGCCTTGTAATCGATTATTAATAATGCAACTTTATTTTTCCAAAAACTTTGCTTCTTAAGTTCCTTTTTAATAAATTGCTTTTACTTAAACATTTAATCCTAACAATCCTAGATGAATGGTTCATGCATGATATGCTCAATTGGATTATCAGATCATAAACTCCCTTTTACATTAATCAAATTGGTCTTCAAGCTTTCTTTGGAACTTTTCCTTTGAGCATGTTGAAAGCACAAAAAGTTGAAGCTTGACCTTTATCCATTGATGCTTGGCTTCATCTGAATCAACAATCTCCCCCTTTTTGGCTTTAAACATGCCAAATCTACAATTTGATTAGGCACAAGTACTTGGGAATTATTTTGAACAGTCATTGTTGAACAAGCTTCTATAAACCTGGAAAAATTTCAAAATTCCTTGCCAAGAACCAAGTGTTAAACCACATGTTTCTCAAGAATCATTCAATTTAGTATTATACCAATTTATTAAGTTCAGTTTTACACATTAGCTCCCCCTAGATTCCAGCATACATTCAAATTAAAAACTGGGCAAAAATTGAATTAAAAAAAGGGATAAATAGAGTATGTTTCAAATTACTCCCCCTTAATCAATTCTCCCCCTATTTGGCTTGTTAAAAGTCAAAAATAAAGTAGGCACATCGGATTTTAAACTGGAATAGCAAACTTCATTAATATGATTAGCATATGGGGCAGTACATAAAGGAATTTTAAAGCAAATTATGAAAGAGAACACAACATAACTTGTTCAATACAAGCAGAAAAATAAACTGAACATAAACTAGAAAAACCATAAACTATCAATCCTAGAATTCAGCAGAGGCTTTATCATCCATATTAGCCTCAATAGCATCCAGCCTTTCCCTAATATCTTCTAAGGCTTCATGAGTTTCAGCCTTGAAGTCCTCTTGAAGTTTCAACATAGTATCCATCTTTTGAATCATCAAGGATTTAAAATCAGAGAAGGCTTGTTGTGTAGGCTGTGGTTGTTGTTGATCTTGTTCCTCTTCAGAATCAGCAACCATCTCTCCTTGTTCTGCAGCACCAATCTGGGCAGCCATCACCCAACCATCAGGTGTCTTCCTCATGCCCATCTTGGTCAAGTGTTTCTCCTTAATTTGGCTATTATAGGAGAGGGTATTATCTATGACTTCATTTTCAACATCTATGTTGAAATGATCAATGAGCCTAGATACAAAAACTGGATAGGGGAATGGGTAATTAACCAACCTCTTTGATTTTAGCATGATCTCTTCAAAGATCAGAGCCCAATTCATGGGAATGTGATTCTTCAGCCCATACACCAACTGAAGATCTTCATCAGTTGCCTGGGCATGGTTGGTTGCTCTTGGGGTGATGATGTAAGTGATCAAGTAGTGCAACATCCTATCTTCAGCAGTCATTGAACCAGTGCTAAGCCTTGTCCTAAGCCTCGTGTGTGGATCATGAAGCATACTCTTATAGGTGTCCATTTTGCTGTAGCCATCAGGATCTTCATCAAATCTGCGGGCTCCCTCACAAACAATCCCGCCCACAGTTTCCCAAATCTCAGGGGTTATGTGCATGATTACCCCTTTCACCTTTGACCTCATGTCACCTTGCATAGAACCCTTCAAGTAGGTGTAAAACACTTTAACTAGATCAGGGTAGAAGGTACCCTTCATCTCTAGAAACCTCCTAAGGCTTTGAGACTCTAGATAGGCTGGGAATTGGAATCCTTGCCTAATAAACCAGTCTAACTCAATGTATTTGGGGGTGGCTACAGGCTTAGTAGCATTGAATTGAAGATAATTCATTTTATCTGTCTCGGAAGAGAACTAGATATCTAGTCTATTTGCTGGTTGAGGTTGGGGTTGAGGTTGAGGGGGATTAGATGAAGACTCACCATGTCTCCTTTTTGGCTTCCTAACTCTTTTAGAAGATGTAATATCTTGAATTTTAAGCATGTAATTAAGCTTAGATTAAGCCTAGGATAAAGGTTTATAGGGATACTTGAGAATCCCTAAGAGAAAGGCTTGAGAAAAGATGAAATAAGTTGATTTACTAGTTTTCTGGAATGCCACGCCTGAGGCGTGGGATCCCACGCCTGGGGCGTGGGAAACAGCCCAGAAAGCCAAT
>PYAF01004357.1:52072-77229 GCA_007407185.1 Glycine tomentella | reverse complement strand
CTTCTAACTTCCTCAGTTCCTTCATGAGTAATTTCCAGCATCTCCCACATCTCTTTTGCACTTGTGCATCTCACAGTCCTGAAAAATTCATCAGAGGAAAGTGCAGAGGTGATCATATTTTTAGCTTTAAAATCATATTGGGCAACTCTTTGTTCAGCCTCAGTCATCTCATCCCATTCTTTGGGAATCAACTCATTTGAAACAGTTTTCTTTGGAATAAAGGGACCCTTCTCTATTGCATTCCATGCTCCTGGGTCATTTGATTGAATAAAAATTTTCATTCTATTTTTCCAAAAACTGAAGTGTTCCCCTTCAAACATAGGAGGTCTGTTTAAAGAGACACCCTCCTTAAAGATTATTTGAGAAATATTCATGTTTCTTTTTGAAAAGAAAAAGTGATCTTGAATATTTTACAAGAACCAGCTCTTATACCAATTGAAAAACAAAAGGAATACTTCAAATCAACCAAGAGGGGGGTGAATTGGTTGAACCTTGGTAAATTAAAATTTAAAATCAGAGTTTCACCACAGGATCTATATCACTTTAAAAATTGTTTCAAAAAACCAAGAATCAATATTCAATCAAATTCCTTTTTCAAGAAGAACAGAAAATAGAGTATAACTTTTTGTGCAATAAAATTGATTCACAAACAAAGCAATTAAAAGATGAATAGGTGAGAAGAAAGACTAGCCACAGATTTTATACTCGTTCACTTCAAACACTATGAAGCTACATCCAGTTCTTCCACTCAACACTAGAGTAGAGTTCCACTATTACAAAAAATATTCTTACAAGCAAATACAAGCCTCTCTTTATCAACCCTAGATAAAGTTCAGAAGTCTAAAACACTATTAGACCCTTAGAGACCAAACCCAAACTGAGAACACTACTCAGCTTCCCTTAGAGAAACACTATCTCTAATCATGTAAGAAAACTCATTTACAATAGACTAAGCTTTACAAAAATTCAAAGAACAGTTTTACACCTTCAAAGAATAAGGAAAACTATCACCTGATAATCCAATAACTCATGCACATGAATGATTCACCAGTTTGAATGATAGATTACTAACTCAATGCATTCCTTTCCTTATGCTTTTGATGATCAATGATGCTTCATACTCTTGAATCAATAAATCATATGAATTTGTGAAGCCTATGTGTTTAGTAACTCAGAAAATTCACTAATGAAAGCTCAAGAAAGTTTGCGATTGCCTAGAATTCGAAATCTCAAAAGTTACAAACTTCAGAATAGTGGGTTCTATTTATAACAGCTTTCTAACTGAAAATAATCGATTAAATACGCTCCATTAATCGATTATTTAGTATATGTAATCGATTAAATCAAGATAGTAATCAATTAAAATGTTTAAAATGTGAACTGAGTTTCAAGAACGAACCATTTAATCGATTATTCCGATACGTAATCGATTAAGACAGAGAGCCATGATTTCTTCATGTATGCATGTAAGAGCATGTAATCGATTACCAGTTTATGTAATCAATTAAGACAAAGTGACCATATTTTCAAGAATGAACTATGTAATCGATTATCACGATGTGTAATCGATTAAATACCAACAGGTCATGTATTTCTAAGTAAACATGTAATCGATTACCAACTTCTGTAATCGATTAAGACAGAGAGTTCCATCTTTCATAAAAAGCCTGAGTAATCGATTAATCCGATATGTAATCGATTACAATGATCATGATTTGTTTTCTAAAGGGCACGAAGAACAAAATAATCGATGCTACTAGCCTTGTAATCGATTATTAATAATGCAACTTTATTTTTCCAAAAACTTTGCTTCTTAAGTTCCTTTTTAATAAATTGCTTTTACTTAAACATTTAATCCTAACAATCCTAGATGAATGATTCATGCATGATATGCTCAATTGGATTATCAGATCATAAACTCCCTTTTACATTAATCAAATTGGTCTTCAAGCTTTCTTTGGAACTTTTCCTTTGAGCATGTTGAAAGCACAAAACTTTGAAGCTTGACCTTTGTCCATTGATGCTTGGCTTCATCTGAATCAACACTCTTGGGACTCTATCATATGCTTTCTCAAGATCTATGAACAACATATGTAAGTCTTTCTTCTTTTCCCTATACCTTTCCATTCTCATCAAGAAAATAGCTTCCATGGTACATCTTCCTGGCATAAAACCAAATTGATTAACAAAAACTTTGGTCTTTCTCCTTAAGTAATGTTTGATAACTCTCTCCCACAACTTCATAGTATGGCTCATGAGCTTGATGCCTCTATAGTTTGAACAATTATGGATATCTCCCTTGTTTTTGTAAATAGGCACAAGCATACTTTTCCTCCAAGCATCTGACATCTTATTTGTTTGAAGAATCCTATTAAAAAGATTGGTCAACCATTTTATTGCCACATCTCCCAAGCCTCTCCACACTTTAATAGGGACGTTATCAGATCCCAAAGCTTTATTATTCTTCATCCTCTTTAAAGCCTCTTTAACTTCATGTGTATTAATTCTGGACACAAATCTTCTATTCAGATCATCAAAAATGTCCTCCAAATCCACCTACTCTTGTCGCCATTTCTATTAAAAAGTTTGTTGAAGTAGTTTAGCCATCTTTCACTTACATCTTCATCCCTTACCAAAAAATTTTGATTTTCATCCTTGATACATCTAATTTGGGTGAGGCCTTTACTTTTTTCATCCCTCATTTTTGCAAGTTTGTAAATACCTTTCTCTTCATGCTTGCTCCCAAGATTTTTATAGAAATCGTCAAAAACTTTGCCTCTAGCTTCCTGCACTACTTTCTTTGCATTTTCCTCGCTATTGTAAACTTTTGCAAATCATTGGACATTTATGCATAGATTTAAAGATTTTCTTCTTCTGTTTAACAGCCTATTACACCTCTCCATTCTACTACCATGTTTCCTTTGTAAGAACTTTGTTTCCTTTACTTTCACCTAACACCCTCTTTTCCATATTTTAAGTAAATATTAACTCAAAATTATATTTTTTAATATTTTTTTAATATTTTTCTTATTTTTCCCTCTAATATATACACAAAAGGGTTCTAAGGGAGGGAGAGGGAGAAGACCTTTACTTGCTCCCCTTGGATCATTCATGTCCGAACTTAGTTGATTTAACATGGTGCACATAAGTTATTGTATAATTTTTTATTACATTCTTGGATTCTCTTTAATTGTTACTAAAAATGGATTAATTAAGTTTTTAGTTCCTAATTTTTTTTGAAATTCGATGTTTAATTCCTAAATTTTTGTTTGATTAGTCAAGGTTCATCAACTTTGTTTCTTTAAGATTTTTAGTAACTTTTGTTTAATTGATCAATATTCCTCAATTTTTTCTATTAAGGTTTTTTGTTTCTAAATTTTTGAAAAATTCAATTTTTAGTCCTTAAAATCTCATTAAATAAATAAATATAATATGTTCAAACTTTTATTCAAAGACTAAAAATTAAAATTTTAAAAAATTAAGAGATCTTAAATAGTCAAATAAAAAATTTATATGAACTCTTTTTCATATTAGAAGAGTAAAAATAATTGCATGCACAATATTTTGATATAATCTAAATAATCATGCGTTGATATATAACAAAAAGATTAAATTTATCACTCAATGCCTTATAAAACTCTTTTTCATATTAACATATATATAACTGAATAATAATGTAAATACATTTATTTATTTTAGGATACATAATTTTCTTTATATTCTATCATCCATGTTCTACCTTTCCTCTGTTTTACGTCAAGGAACCAAGAGAATAGATTATGTATTATGTCTCCTTAACCTTGACAGAGTCAATAGGGTCGGTACCGACTAGCTAGCTGTTGAGTATATATACGTACGTTTAGTCAAATAAAAAAATGTAAGCCTTAAAATTATTTTAAATTCCAAAAATTCAAATCTCAAACTTAAAATTTCGAATCTACTTGCTTGTCCCATAATATAAGTAAAAAATTATTTCAAAATAATTATAACTTTAGCTTTTTAATATAATATTAATTATTTTTTATTTATATTTTTTATAGTATTAATAATACGAGTAACAAAAATTAAAATTAAATTAATGATGAAAAAATAATTTATAAAATTATCGGTTTCTTTCGTCTATTTTATGTGTGTATAAAATAATTAAAACTAATTATAATAAAATGAAAAAATCTTTTAATTAATCATGACAATAGTTAAAACTCAAAAGTCATGCATCTATCTACCTATATGTGTATCCTCGTATTCACGTATACCAACCTATGTTTCTAAGGTCCCAGCCTAGCATAGACAGAGACACAGCGTCGGTGCCGACTGGCTTAATTGCCGTCATAGTTAATATTTATTTAGGTATTGGCTTTGTAATAACTTGAATTTCTGTCTTCATATGCCCGTCCAATTTGACTAGTGCTTCGCTCTTTTCTAACAATGTCATGGTTCTACAATATTCTGTCTACATATTATGGAATTTGCTTTTAATTAATTGTTAATTATTAAGTGAAAAATCAGGAGCTACCGACTCCATTGGCAACTCAGAAATTCAATGGCTGGATGCCAAGAACGGCAATTTATTGCCAGATTTATTATCATGGATTTTTGAATTAAGATTTAAAATATTTAAGATTTCTATTCTTTTTTGTCCTTGAACTTCTTTTTCATCGGTCAAAGTTTTGAACCTTATTTAATTTCTGTCCAATACTTTTAATCATTATCATCTAATTTTATTATTAGATGTTAATATGTTTGTCACGTGTGAAAACTTATGATGTGACATTTACACAGTTATTATTCATTATCTTTTAAGTTTTAAATTTATTTTTTAAAATATTTTTTGTTCTTAAACTTTTTATTGAGAGATCAATCTTTTTAAACTTATTTTTTTATTTATACTTTAGTCATTATTGTTTATCCTCCCCGTTAAATCCTAAGGTGATTGTACACGCTCTAATCATATTGTCTATCTATATAAGTAATAAAAAGGAAGATAAAACCATAAAACTCATTTCATAGAAGTAAATTAATAATATATATATATATATATATATATATATATATATATTCATGGCTAAATGAATTTGTATAATTTCACTATAAAAAAAGGCTCATCACATTTTTTTTATCCCACGATCTCATTATTTTTCGTCAACCATTGAAATAAAGGTTGGGTTTATTTGGTCATGAATTGTAGATAAAAATCAAACGAACTTATAGTTGTTCTACTAATTAGCACATGAAGCTCCTTCACACTAGTCAAACTTTTCATATCTAATATGTGAGCGAGCATTTTTCCCTTCTTTAGATGAGCATGAAAGCAAAAAACTTCCCAGCTAGGCCACCAAACAAATATTTCTTTTGTTTAAGTTTCAAATTGAAACCCTTCATCATCTCAAACAATTCTTTCAAATCAGTCTAGTAATTACGACCGTGAGTCGACTTAACCAGCATGCTTTCCACAAAAGCTTCTACATTTTATCGTGCATGCTATCTGTGTTTACCAAAATTTGGAGACACCAAATGTCAAGGTGGATGTGACCAATATAGGCTCCAAATCTCGTCGGACAATGAGTTCCATTTGTTAAGAGGATAAGAAAGGGAACCTGCAAAACAAAGGATTTTGACACTCAAGTAAGTATTTGGTTAGGTGAGAATGAGATGTCAAAAGGGGTGAGACGGAACCTGGTACTTATAGAGTAGAGGGGAGCCTTAAGTCCTGGTGTCTCGGGGCTATTATAGTGGTGTAACAATCCTTGCAGATAATTGTGTGATACAGATAATTATATCTATTAGATAATGTGTACCTTATTGACAATCTGCTCCTTGTAGATAATTGAGTACCTTCCACTTGATAAAGAGGTTACAACATTATCATTAATATTTGAATAATAAGGTGTTAGAGATAACCTGTTGGCCTAATAGCCCGAATGCTAAGGGCGAGATGTCCTTGCTCCTGTGACATGGAGGGTGGACACTATACTGGAATGTCACGTGACTTGACACGTGCATTTTGTGGACCCCGGAGCCCCCCAAGCTCTGAGCTAGCTTGCGAGCGAAAGAGGTTGTCTAGTGTCAAGGAAGATTGTCTGATGTCGAGGGTAGTAGCCTTTACAAGTAGGAGGGTAGTGTATTTGTCGAGCCCCCAAGGGTGGAAGAATATTGTCCAGTGTCGATGGTGATAACCTCGACAGATGCGAGAGTCACAGGTTTGTCAAGCTCCCAACCTGGACAAGTATTATCCAGGCTGCTGCTATTAAATTGTCTAGGGAGGACATGCCTTTTGCTATGCAATGAGGTCGGACATATCAGGCATGTGGAGTATCCATATTAGAGAACTTTTCCTTTATCTGACCGTTAGAGAATGCACTGAAGGCAAGTGTTTCACTTGTCTTTGCCACAGGCGAGTGCGGCGCACGCTAGTACTCTTGCATATGTGTAACTCGTGGAATGGGCACGTACTATAGACGCAATTAGTGGGTGAGTGAGGTTGCATCGTGGCATGGATTTCTAGGGCATCATTTCAACTCCTGTAAGTTACCGAAGGTTCACACCTCCACTTAAATGGAGTAGACATTTGGTGTTTTTGATCATCGCCACATTTGCATTTCTGACTCTCTCTTCTCTAGAACTTTTCTTGCTTCATGATTTCCCCTTGTCTCTTCAATCATCTTCCTTCCTTCAAGGTATTTCCCATTTTGATCATGTCTCTATTTTTCATTTATGAATGAGTCATAGGTCTAGGCGGTAGTGACTCTGGGGGTTCGATTTAGTAACCTCTGGTAGATCGAGAGGTTATTTCCATCGGCGACTCCTCGTAGGAGGAGACACGCCATGCAAACTTCGACAGTGAGTCCTCTTCTTCGGAGAGGAGGGCAGACTCATGCAGTGTTGGCGAAGGCTCTTCCAGCCTTCGTAAGAGGGCGTGGCCTTCTGCTGGATTTCGGGATGAGGAACTTGTTCTGTTTACCACAATCCTTCCCCCATCCTCTTTGCAAGAGTGGTGGACGGGATGTTAGGGTTTCCCCTCATGTGCAATGTAGCCATAGTGCTGGGTCACCATCATCCCCTCCTGCCGTCGTTGGTTATGAGTGGGTGAGCAGCGATGTCTTGAAATATCGTTCCTCAATTTGCTCTACAGTGAGTATTGTTGCTTGTTGATGTCAACTTAGGGTGGCCAACCCCGAAGACTCCTGCAAGGTGGCCGTTGAGGTCTGATGTTCAACCGGGATAAGGAGCCTCGCTTCCTATTCTACTGGCAGTCCGATCTTACCAGATTCAAGTCTTTCGACGAGGATTTATTGATCCTTGTAGAGAGGGTGGACAATGATATTTTGAAGCAATTGCTGGCTTCGCTGGACGTGCGAGTCATCCTGTCTTTGCCTTGGTGGACGATCCTCTCATTGCCATGGATGGTAAATTATTTTGCTCATTTCTTCCTTTGTGTCTGAGGTATTTTACCTGAATTAACACTTGTTGTGTTTTGGTCATTTTGCAGGTATAATGGGCGACTTCCCTTGGAGGCCCTTAGTAAATTAGGTTGGACCTGCTAGTGGGGCTGTGCCACCTTTTTCTATCAACCCTCATGTTGGAGGTGGGGGTCAACATATTGCTAGGGTTAGCCCTTGATAAGTGCCATATTTTAGTTATTTTCAGGATTATAATGTTAGCACTTATCTTTTGATTTCAATAGTTTTCATATAAACTCCCCCTTAATTCTAGATGTTTTATATTTTGTACATTTATAAATGTTGTTTAAATTTGGAAGATTCATCCATGCAATTATAATGTTTCGATAGGTATTTGTTGGATATAGAAAACCAAACCAAGATGAAGGGCAAAAAGGTCAATTTTACAAATTTCCAAAGTGCAATTCGCCCAGGCTAACAATCAACTCGCTTGGGCTAATGAGATTACTTCTTCCTAAAGCAACCAACTTGTTTGGGCGAGCTGCAACTTGCCTAGGCAAGTGACCTTACTTCAGCCAGATGTAACCAACTCGTCTTGGCGAGTACAACTTTCCTAGGCGAGTTGGTCTGGTCCCTCTTGGACCAAATTTGTATAAAAAGCCATGCAAAGGGAGTTTCATCAGACCAGTAGAGAGAGAACGAACCAGGGAGGCAAAAATGAACCAGTGATCGTGAATCGCATCCTTCATCATTTCTTCTGTCGATCTTGTGCTCTACAAAATGATCGGGTAGTTTCTCCTAAGGATTAGATATAATCTTCATGCCCTTATGTATCTCTTTTGATAGTTTATATATATAAATCTTTTCTACTCATTACTTGTGATTTCATTCTGTTCGTAATGCTTGATTCTACTTGATCACTAGTTTCATGAAATTGGATTCTAAGTTAACTGGAAAGTGCTCTTAGAAATTGAACTAAATGAATTTACTTTTTACGTTACGTTTCTAGGAATAGAGCATAACATTTTGATTACAAATAGCACGAGATTATGATTGTAATGCTAAGATATTTATTTCATATGCAAGGAATAGATATTGGGTAAATATCCTTAGGATTCTCGAATGCGAGAGATCGATTTAGGGTGATTTAATGTGTGCATCAATAATTTAGAGAATGATTCATATGTGTTAATATTATTTGGATACTGAGGGTATGAACGATGAAATCCAATCCTATGTTCTCTTGAATTAATTAAATTCATTTTATTAGTTTTCGTAATTTTTTGTAATTTCGACGCACTAATGTGTCATTTTCATTATTTCCGCAAATCCATGAAATTTCAATTATATTTGTTGTACATAACTATTGAGTTGTTTACTTTTATCTGGAAAAGTTGAGTAGCTCAAGTCCCTGCGGAGAGCATTTCTTTATAAATTTTGTAGCATGTGACGACATTGGTATGCTTGCTAATTGGTGTTGAGATTGTTGAGGCTTCCCCTAGAATCCCTTCATCTATTTTGGCTAAGAGGAAGAGAGATGATAGTGCTGGGACGTCAGGCCGTAAAAGGTTGAGGGCCCCTCTCAGCCTTTTCGTGATGAGGCAGGCTGTCGGGCTACTTCCTGGTTTGGATGGCCTTCCTGCTCCTATTTCACAGGGTCTGCTTGTGGAATCATCGACCGTCCAAACTACTGTTGTTGCTCCGGCTCCTGCTATTGTCGCTGCTCTTGCTCCTGCTATTGTCGCTGCTCTTGCTCCTACTCTTATTTCCTCACCCACCCAAGGGTTTCTGCTTCCTCTGTTGTCGTGACCACGGCTAGCCCTGTCGTGGCTCCTCCATCCACCACGACCACGCCTTTGCCGATTGTTGATGTGGTGGTCATTGGTGCTGCTAAAATGTCGCCTCTTTCCTCTTCAGCTTTGTCGGTTCCTTCCTCTATTGTGCTGTCGTCGACATTACCTTTCTCTTCTTCTCTCCCTAGTGTCTCTCTTGATCACGTCTAAACTTTGCATGATTCTGATTCATTGTGGGGTATGGGCTATAAGCCAAAACAAAAGACCCTGGTTGGCTTTGTATCACCTTTTGATAGGAATCGCATCTGGTCAACTGGGGTTCACAATGCCACTGAGTTTGCAAAGGTTTTCCTCAAGAAAAGTCTGGGAATTCTGGAGGAAAATAGGCAGAGGCACTAGGAGGCTTTGAGCATAGTGGCGTCTTTAAAGGTCAGAGTCAAGGAACTACTCTATGAGTTAGAATCCAGTTTCTAACTTCCTTAAGAGCCATCAATCGGAGAGATCCCGTTCTCTAGAGAATTTGACAAAGCTTGGATTTTGAGGAGAAAAAAGGCGATTCAAGGACGCTGAAGCTTGGAGAAGCGATCCTCTAGCCTTCCTCGACTGTTTTGAGGTAAGAAACTTAAGTTTTACCGATTGATTTGTGAAATTGGTAATGGGATGAATAGTAACCCATTTGTGTTAGGGCTGGAATTAGGCTTGGGTTCTTTAGAAAAGTATGCTCAGGAGGTTGTTCTAATAAAGATTGAACTTTGAAACATGACTTTAGATGAAGTTTGGTTTTGACTTTGAGATATGTATGAGTAGGAAGAATGTGGGCTAAATGAGGGGTATTATGAGATATATGGGCCTAAGTGCTTTTACAAAAGATATTCATGAGGTTGAATAAACGGTGAAAACGTGTTGAAATAATTGTTCTACCTAAGTTGGATAATTATTGATATATGGCTTGGATAAAGGCAATTGAACTGGTTGAATTGACTTATGCAGGTTCTTTGGGAGACTCTAGTGCCTTGGTTAGGCAGAGATAGATCCTGTTGAGGGTCTGTAAGTCATGAGTGGGGTGACTAGCTTTCAAGACTTGATATAGAGTAATAAGGGATTAGAATGATATAGATAACTGCTCTTCTTGTCTTTTGAACGGTTAAAAGCCATTATTGTTGATTGATTGTGTGCCTGTATATAGGGTGGGATACTGAGAGTGTCAGAGGCGGAGACCACAGTCCAGGGATTGGATAGCAGAGCACTACCGTGCTAGGTAAGGTCTTTGCTCTTGGGAGTGTTTCCCACTACTTGTGTTCCTCCATACTCCGAGATGAAGTGATGGGTGCATATATGATTTACATGCATTGAATTGGTTGTTATAGCTTTCTTCATGATGATATGTATGCATGTATCTATGCTTTGTGTATGGTTGCCTTTCAGATAAATCTTTTGGCCAGTAGATAGATATGGACCTCCCTAGGAGTAGAGCGCAACTCCTAGTTTGGTTTGTTCCATAGGAGATATTCCTTAAGACCAAGAGATAGGTGGTCTCGTATTGTAGCAGCCTATTCTCGGAGGTACCATATGGCGTGCATCCTTGCGTAGGGGTAGCTCCTGTTGGATGACACAGGTGTGAGTTCCGGCCTCACATTGTGGACTAAGATGGTCCACGATGACTTACTGGGTACTGAGATGGTCTCAGGGGACTGAGATGGTCCTGGATACTTATGATGTTACACATTAGAGCTTGTGTGTGCCTATGTGTTGTTGTGATGGTGTTGTGATGCCTATTAATGTATTGTGATCATGGAAGTTAGCCAGGGTGAAGGAGAAGCCTCCAAGAACCCTGAGCTTACTGAGATTTTTATCTCACCCAGTTTGTGGGGATTATATTTTGCAGGTTGTACAGCTAACAGAGATGAGGGACCACAGGGCGAGAGGCGCTAGTAGGGGACATACATGGTATAGCTGCTTGGAGCAGTGTTTTTAGAGATTGGTTGCGCACTGTGTGTACTCACATATATATGATATGTGTTGTTATTTTGTACCCCATTGGGGAAAAGTGTGTATGTTGCATATATTGAATTTCTGTTTATGGTGTAACCTCATATGAGGATTTGATATGTGATATCAGGGCACTGATGCCTACTATTTTTTGTGGATACAGTTAGAGTATTTTGATAGAATGTACATATAATCTATGTATAGGCAGATGGATATCTATGGTTTATAACCTCCTGGTATATCGGTTTGGATATTATAGTCTTATCTTCCGTTGTTTTATGTTATCTGGATCAGTAAGGCTGTTGTGATAATCTGGCATTCGTTTACTTTACTGTCTATACGTACCATACATAATGAATCAAGAAAAATGGTTTTGGGAATGCTTCCTGAAGATTTGAGTAATTGAATTTTAATTATTTACCGTGCTAATCTGATTAAATAATATGATAATACACCAGATGCATACGGGGTGTTACACAGGACCTAGAGGATTCTACATAACTCCAAATGGAGCATGTGGGTAGTCTCTGGAAATTTAAGGAAAAGAGATACAATTTTGTAACACATAAGCGTGGACCAATTCTGCCGTTTTGAGGGTCAAATTAGGCTTGGAAGTTAGAACCTCTGCACTTGAGTTTTTGGCTGCGAGTTTGGGTTTTGATTGATGTAATTAGCATAATTGTTAGTTTAGATGGGCCTAATCAAAGTCCATCCCTTCAATTATGCTAAATAACTATATATTAGTGTAGCTAGGAATTATTTGAAGACACACATAGAAAAAGATACAAAAACATAATTTCTAGCTTCTTGTGTAAGTTTTCAAAATTAAAATCTTTTCTTTTTCATTGTTTTTTATTTTTCTTCTTCCTTTCATCTCTATTCTTCTATTTTTCTCACACAAATTTCGTGGCTCTTCCACTGGTGATGATCATGGAAGACTAAACAATCAATCAATCCATGGATCCAGTCCAAGCAAGGAGAATTTGAGTTCTGGTTTGGTATTCTAATTTCTGTGTGAATGTTCATCTTCTTCTTCAATCCTCTTTACGATTTTCATGATTATGAATATGTTTAGGATTGAAAAAAATTAGGTTATAGATTTATTTCCTAATTTTTTAATTTTAATCATAGATAGTTTGGATGATATTTCAATCCAGTTTGTGATTTCAATTGATATAGGACTTAATTCGATTGAACTGCTTCTAATGATATTAAATGAACCTTCATAATATGATCATTATATGAGAACTATTATAATTTTCATTTCTTGATTTGGTGAATTGGATTGATATTCTTGAATCTGTTTTACAACATCTTTTATCAGTTCTGTTAGTTTCTACATTTTCCTTTAATTATTGTTTGTGTTTCTGCAATTTTTGTTCATCGTCTGCAAACTGTTTGATAAAATCCCCTACTGTTTATAAGTGGATTAAGTCACAAACCAAATTAGACTGTATATTTGAATCGACCTAGGTTAATCCTGTCCTACAGAATTATCTTAGTTTTATTTGTTTTGTAGCGATTTGACAGTCGTTATCAAGCTGCTCATTTACAAGAAAGAGACTATGAAGCATCATGAAAAAGGCTTTCACAAGGTTGTCAGGCAAACCGGTTCTTTTTAAAGGACCTTGACTTGGTTCTTTTTGACCCATTGAAGGATGTGAAGGACAGTGTTTTGCTTGACAAGGAAGAGATAGCTGTTGCGGAGGAGGGTGTTAGCGAAGAGCAGGGCAATAGGGACAATGTTTAGGCTACCCTTTTGTATTTTTGCTTTGTTGGTTTTTTGGTAGTGAAGGCTATGTAACCTTAACAATTATTCTTCGTATTTTCTATTCTCTTCTAATTTGTTATAAGCCAGCATGAGTAGCTAGGGTAAATTTGTCATTCTCTGTAGATTGAGTTTTTTGACCTGTTTTGTGATTCTCTGTAGCATAAGTAGTTTTTTGAGTTTTTTTGTGATTCTCTTTAGCATGAATGTGACTGTGAATGTATCCAAACACCTATGATTCTATGCAAACTGTGAGAAATTTTGATAGCATAGTAGAAGATTGGTTATGCTCTGTATATTCACTATTTAGCTACCCTAGTTGATTTGTTCTAGGGATATTTTAAACATGATTAAAGATAATTTTCGGTTTTCCTTAATACTTGATTCCAAATGTGCTTGCTTTAAAATGATTCTTAATTATTAACCATGGATTTTTCATATTAAAGAAAATGAGGTATGTCTATGGTCATTTTGTCTACTGCATCTATTTTCAAAGTTTAAGAAAAAAGAAAAGAAAAAAGGTATCGTTGGAAACTAATTCCAAATTGGTGGTAGATTTGATTATGTTTGATCAATTTTCAGATTATCATATGTAGCCTCTCCTTCTCATAGTCATGGAGCTAATGAGTAGGAATTGGAGTGTTAGAGTAACTCATGTGTATGGGGAGGCTAATTTTGTTGCTGATAATCTTGCCAATTTTGCCTACAAGGTGCCTTTGGGGATCCATGTGTATGGGGAGAGTAAACCCACTATGTCCAGTATATAAATCTCATCATACAATATGTGCTCCATTAAATTTATTCAAATGTACACTATCAAAGCTGAAAGTTGAGTCTAATCCATCATGCCAAAAACTAAAAATATACATAGGCCTTGGACATTATTATTACTTGAATTATGAATAAATACAATTTTCACTTGGAAACCAATACAGGTCAATGTAAAGGAATTTCATTGTATATAACAGCCTTTCAAAACTTACTAGGTCCCTTCGGTTTCGGGACAACCAATTTTTCTTAATCTCAAACTTGTTTATGAGTATGTGAGGTAAATTGCATTTTATTTTTAGAGTAAGGTGATTTAATGATTTAACTTTAGATCACTCATTTGGAACCAGATTCATTCATTCATTTGCACACATTTTTATTTGTTGGATGAAGGTTGGATTGGACAACTCATATGTTATCTCAATCAATCAAGTTAAAACACACATTCATCTAACAATTCTGAATTGAAAAGTAAATACAGGAAACTCACTCAATCATTGGTCCCCTCATTATAGAAAAAGATCCATCAATTGGGAAATAAGAATAATATGGCTTTGGCACCTTATTGTTCCAAGTGAACCATGCACCTGTAAATTGAATGCTGGTCTTGTTATTTTGAATTTGATTTTGTTTACTTTAAATGTTGAGTGACAATTTTTTTTTGGATAATTTGATAGAGCACAATAGCATTATTTGATTTAGTTCCAAAAGGTTTGGTTGTTGTAGAGGAATTAATCAATCAAATTGACCCCTTAATCAATCAAAGTGAGTTCATTTGTATTGATGTGGCTGTAGAGTGTAGAGAGATTAAAAGAGTTAAGGTTCATTCAAATCTCTGTGAAGTAGACCTTAGTGGAATTGTGAATGACATTAGAGTAAATGACCTTTTTTTAAAACTGTGATATAGTTATAGTTTCCTATCTCTGAGTTTGTATAATTTCTTTTTTGGTTCCCCATGTCATGGCTCACATGACAGGCTCCCCAAGAAGTTGCTCATTCTATATGTTTGAAGACTGGACTTTCTCATGTTTAGTTAAATCATCTTTCATATGATTTGTCTTGCTTTGCTGAATCTTTTCTTGCATTAGGTAAAGAACTGTGACGTGGAAGTGATATAAAAGCTCAAGCAACAATCTATGCTCAATACAAGATAGCAGTCACTCTTCTTTAGGTACTATATTACTATTCTTCAATTTCTAATGACATGTATAGAATTGACTTTCTGACCTACAAGTAAATTAGGTAATTTAGCTTGTGTTTGTGTAGGCCATAATGCAATGTTGTTGTAAAACTTTAGTAAATTAGGTAATTTATGCTTCATCAATGATTGTTTTGAAAATATGAATGATAGTAGTAGTGACTTATCGGTGTTGGCTAAGACTCACACCAGCCCCAATTGTGTCCTACATATATAATCTTTGTCACACACCCCTGTTTTTGTCCTAGAGGCAATCAATCACATAAGTATTTTTACGAATATAACATCTTCATTGTTCAAAATCATTTGTATGTAGTTTTCAATTGCCTCTTTGCATCGTCATCACCAGATTCATTGTTGGAGATTGTCATTGAGCATCCTCTCAAGTACTTACAAATGTCTTTCTTATTTTTTATAGGTTCTATATGTAATGCGTGCTTTTGTAACTTGTTTTATGTGATTAATGGCTATTGGTCTATATAAAATTCATGTTCATTATGAGTGAACCTTAGTTTTCCGTTTGAGATTCATTATAGTGATTCTTCCGAACAGTTTGGATTAATCGTTGTATTGATTCTTGAATTGTCTGTTTGGACAGTTTGGGAAGACTAATATTTTTTTAGTATATTCATATGTATAGGTTGAGTTTCTTTTCTTAAATTGGATGAAAGTTTGGTACAATGCATTTCACTTTGTTCTCCGGGTGCATACTTGACTGTGGTGGAACTCATGTCACCGCTTTCATGTCGTGTAATTGGAGATCAAAGCGAAATGCTACCGAAATTTTGTCAAATTTAAGATAAAAGACTCAACCTATACATATGAATATACTATACAAATATGTCTTCCTGAATGGGACAGGGTCACACCTTGAATGAAAAAGTGAGGTTTTCATGCATGGAATAACTTTGTGAGTATCATAAAGTTATTAATTAGATGGATCGAAGTTAGATGAATGCAAATCGCATTACGGTTGAGTATGAGGAAGGCGTTGAACATTTCTTGGAATTTGCCTCCGAAAGAAGTCGACTAGATGGGGATGGAAAATTTTCTGTCCTTGTATCAATTGTTTGAATGGGAGATGCCAAGCACTAGATGACATACGGGAACATCTTCTGTGTGATGTGATTAAGAAGAATTATACCAAATGGATATGGCATTGTGAATTAACAGACATGCAGAGGGGGTCGCAAACTGAACTGCTTGATGTTGACATCAGAGATCGATTAGAGGATATGATTTGTGATCTGGGACATGAGTCTTTTCAACAAGCACATGCCCCTATGAATGATACATTGGAAAGTGATTCAAAGAAGCCATTGTATCTAGGGTGCAAAGAGTCGTTGACATTATTGTCAGCTGTCTTCAATATGGTTAAGTCAAAGCCAGATATGGGTGAAGTGACAAAAGCTTCAGTTCACTGCTTCAGGTAGTTCAGGATATGCTTCCAGATGAAAACACATTGCCAAGAAGTTACTATCAGGCGAAGAAGATACTTTGTCTGATGGGTATAGAGTATCAGAAATTCATGCCTGTCCTAATGATTGCATATTCCACAGAAATGAATTTGAAGAAATTCATAAATGTCCCATGTGTGGGGTATCACGATACAAAGTGAAGGACGATGACAATTGTAGCAGTGGTGAGAGCACAAAGAAAGCCCCCCCGAAGGCGTTGTGGTATCTTCTGATCATTCCAAGGTTTAAGCTTTTGTTTGCTAACGAAGATGGTGCAAAAGACCTTACATGGCATGCAGATGGGAGAAATTGTGATGGATTGCTCCACCATCCGGCAGATTCCTCCTAGTGGAAGAAGATTGAATGTTTGTATCTAGAATTCGGCGAAGACCCAAGATATCTTTGGCTTGCACTTGCCAGTGATGGAATGAATCCCTTTGGCAGTTGTTGCGTGACGACACAAATACGGCAAGTGCACCGCTCGTTTCAAGTAATAATCGAGTAAGTAAGTATCGTTCTCCACAGGGATTGATGTGAAATTTACAATAATTATAAGTCTCAGCAATTGGAAAAAAAAAAGAAAATGTTTGTAAAGAATTGATTGTTGAGTGGTTTAATGTTGAATTTAAAAACAGAAATTAAATTGCAGTAAAATGGTTTAAGTTGTTACCAATTTGTTGTCAAGCACAATCCCCTTTGTTCCCTACCTCTTTCAGTTAACTGGTTATTAAGTTTGATTTCTTCTGTTTACTCAGAGAATAAATCTTTCCTGGTTTAGTTAACCCCTAATCCCTTAGCGAATTAACCCTTTAACCTGAATTGAAAACCTAATCCCTTAGTGAATTCTATCAAGTTAAGCATTTAAAAGAATCTATTATAAGGTTCTGCAGTCACGCATCCCTATCCCTAGGTAATGAACAACTGTTATCTTACTCAGTTCAGAAATTAGAACCCCAATATCCCTATTGCGAATCCTAACCCTAAGTACTTAAGTAGAATGACCAATTCTAATCAAGAATAAAACAATAACAGCAAAGTAAAATAAAGCAAACATAAAGAATTCTCATTCAATACCAGTCAAGTTACAGAGGAAGTTACATCGGTTCTTGGCTTAACCACAATACAGAAATTAGCCTGCCATAGGCTTCAAGAACACAAAAGCTGTTGAATAATGCATGATTTTGCTGCAACCCTAGCCTTGATTCTTGATTTCCAAAGGTTTAGAATGATGTTTACAATGTGTAAAAGATGTTTTTCTTCATCCCAGAGGTTCCTATTTATAATTTCCTTCAAGATAGGTTAATTCTAGTAACAAAGGCTTTTTTCTGTGCAAATTTCGAAACAGATAAGTTTAATTCAGGAAAGAAAATCAATTTCACGTTGATGGTGCGAGGTCCCGCACTGATGGCGCGAGCCTTTCGAATGGATGGCGCTGATAGCGTGGGACTCCACGCTAATCGCGTGAAGTCCACGCAAGGAAGGGTTGATTCTGGCTTGTGGCGCGACTCGCGTGGCCTATGGCGCGGATAGCGCAGCTCTTGCGGCTTCCTGGCGCGAATGGCGTGAACCTCCACGCTGATAGCGTGGAGTCTTCAAAACTGGGGCCTTCATTTTAGCTCTGGCGCGACTCGCGCGGATCCTGGCGCGATCCACGTGAGACCTTCAATTTTGTTTTCTTCTTCTTTTTGCTTGAACTTCCTCTTTTTAACCCTGAAATCACAAATTGGTAGTGAAATGAGATTAATTGGAATATAAACAACAAATTAACTTATTCTATTATATTTTCCTAACTATTTAAATAAATTATAACCTAAAACTAGCCTAAAACTAAGATGTGTTTGCAACACATTAAACAATTCCCAGATTTGAAAGTTGTTGTCCCCAGCAACAGAAAGAATTTCAAGAATAAGCAAGAGTCAATGATCAAACCAAACCACAGTTTACAGCCCTAGAATCATCATGTTGAGTATGATCAAATTCAAATCAAAGCTTCAATGACACTATAAAGTCTATCAAATAATGAGAGTAACTTGAGTATTCCTTACTGAATGTGTTTAATCACTCATCACTAAAGTGTATCAGGCTGTAAGAATCCCCCACTCAACATAGTCACAGCACTACCATAAGCTTGAAAATATTTTCAACAGCTGCAAGCATAACTTTATCAAAAGGTCTTTCAGGCTTGTAACTTGGCTCAACGATGCCAAACACTTGTTAGCGAGATTACCGCACTCTACGGCAAGTGCACCGCTCGTTTCAAGTAATAAAATAGGTAAGTAGAGTATCGTCTCCACAGGGATTGGAGTGAAATTCACAGTAATATTAAGTCTAAGTGATTGGAAGTAAAAAGAAATAATTTGTGAAGAATTGTTGTTGTGTGTGTTGAAGAGTTGAATAGAAAACTGAAATTAAATAAGCAGTAAAATAAGTTGAAGTGTTACCAATGGAAGAAACAATTGTGGTCAGGCACAATTCCCAATGTTTCCTACCTCTTTCACTTAACTGGTTTATCAAGTTTGATCACTCAAATGATACATCTTTCCAATTTTAGTAAATCCTAATTCCTTAGCAATTTAACCCTTTAACAAGAATCCTAATTCCTTAGCAATTCTTATCAAGCTTATAAAAGACTATATCATAAGGGTTGCTCTTTCCGATTACTCAGAGAATAAATATTTTCTACTTTAGTTAATCCCTAATCCCTTAGCGAATTAACCCTTTAACCTGAATCAAAAACCCAATCCCTTGGTGAATTCTATCAAGTTAAGCATGTAAAAGACTATATTATAAGGTTCTGCAGCCACGCACCCCTATCCCTAGGTAATGAACAACTGATATTTTACTAAGGTCAGAAATTAGAATCCCAACATCCCCATTGCGAATCCTAACCCTCAATACTTGAATAGAATGGCCAATTCTAAATAAGAATAAACAATAAGGAACAGAGTAAAATAAAACAATAAAGAATTCTCATTCAATACCAGTCAAGTTACAGAGGAGTTTACATTAGTTCATGGTCTTCCCACAATACACAGTTTAGCCTGCCATAGGCTTCAAAGAAACCAAAGCTGTCAAATAAAACATGATTCTGCAGTGATCTAGCCTTGATTCTTGACTTCCAAGGGTTTAGAATGATGTATGGAAGTGTGGAGAGGTGTGTAGGTGTAGAGAGAATGTCTCTTTCTTCAGTTCAGAGGTCTCCTTTTATAATTTCCTTCAAGATAGTTTAATTCTGGTAACAAAGCCTCTTCCTGTGCCAATTTTCGAACCAGATAAGTTTAAATCAGGAAACAGGATCTTCGTGGCGCGGATCGCGCGGAATCCCGTGCTGTTTGCGCGGTAGATTCCAATGGCCGACGCTAGTAGCGTGAACCTCCATGCTGATAGCGTGGAGTCCACGAGCTGGAAGGCTGGTACTGGGCATTTGGCACGGATCGCGCGGCATTTAGTGCTATCTGCGTGGAGCTTTCAAATTGATGACGCTGGTAGCATGGCTTCCGCGCGGATCGCGTGGAGTCTTCGAGATGGGGCTTGGCATTTTTCTTGTGGCGCGACTCGCGCGGGATATGGCGCGATCCGCGCGAGACCTTCAATTGGCTTTTCTTCTTCTTTTGGCTTGAATCTCCTCTTTTTGGCCCTGAAAACTCACTTTGGTAATAAAATGAGATATAATAAAATACAAATGACAAACTAACTTATTCTAATCTAATTCCTAATGATTTAATTGAAATATAACCTAAAACTATCCTAAAACTAAGATGTGTTTGCAACACATCACTGGGCTAAAGGTAGGAAAATCTTTGGATAGTAGCTAATGAGGCTAGATCCAGTCCCTAAGTACAATCTTATGATCATTCATCTTCTTTGTCTTCTTTCTCAAACCCTGGTACTTTATTTAATAATTTATTCTTAAGGGTAAATAAAAGCAAAACAATCACTTTCTTTTTGATTTTTGGATTTTTTTTAAAATAAACATAAAGAAATTAAACCATTACTACAGCTTCTCAGATTTCCAGCTGATAGGTTTATTGATTCCCAACTGGACCGTACTTGTTTATTTTCTCAGCTTCCATACCAACTGGATTCATTTGTGTTCCTTCATACCTTGATGGACAATTCCTTGTTTTTCTGCTGTCATGGAATTATATCATACCTTCTCTAGCCTGAGGGAGGTTGGTCAAATGGATATGGCTCTGATTTGGGTAATTTGAAATGAAAGGCTTAGGCTCAAATGAGGTACAAATGGAAAATAACTGAGGGTGAGTCAATTTGGCCCTGGTTTTAGAAGAAAAATTTGCCTTAATCATATCAAATCACACCTGCATCCAGAGAAACAATTCAAATTCTAAAGTACTATGAAAATGGAGTCTCTCGGAAAGAAAATTTACCACTGTTTTGGCTCAAAACCTCACATGTGTTTAAACTCAAGTCAATCTTAGCTGACTTTATTTCAAGTATCATTTCAACTTCAACTTGCATATCACATACCAACAATCACAATTCCATTCATGTATCATGTAGTTTATGCTATGTTTCATTTCATCAAGCTTTCATCAAAGAAATCCCATCCATTACTGTGACCATTCACTTTTTATTTTGGAAAATCTGATGTGCTATTTATTTATTTTTATTTTTGAAAAATGCTGTTAGACGTCATTTGTTCCTTGACTGTGATTTGCGAAATAATGCGTATACGCAACCATTCCCAGATTTAGAAGTTGTTGTCCCCAGTAACAACAAATAAGGTAACGGCGCTTTCGGAAAAAGTTTCAGCATTATTTGGAAAATTGCAAACAAACAGAACATTAATCTAAACAGCTTTTATTTGCAAAAAAATTTGAATCAGAAACTGGACTATATATATATATATATATGCAGAAATGTAAATGTGCAGAATGTCACAATGTCAAAAGTGCAGAATCCAAAATAAATAGAAAACATCAAAACAGAAAAATAAAACAAGTCCTGTTCATTCCTCTCCCTCCCCTCTCTCAGCAATAGCTGCAGCCTCATCTGGAATGGGCTCATGTGTAGCTGTATCAGGTGCTGCAACATCTGAGGGGCCGGGAGTACTATCCGTAACTGGTACTGCTGGTGGTGTGGCTGGAATCTGGTACTCAGAAGGTGGAATGCCTAGATGCCTACAGACGGCCTCCCACATACTCGTCTGAAGTGTCATCTGTGTGCGAACAAACTCCTGAAAAGCTAGAAGACTCAGAGAATCCTCATAAAGCGGTGTATGTGCAGGAGCTGTGGGAGGAACTGGTGGTGCTGGCTCTGCAGGCTGGGCGCATCTGGTGGTGGTGCATCTCTGGGGCTACAGACTGCAAGCTCCTCTGGCTTGAGCTTCGAAGCTCGGATAACCTGCTCATCAGCAGCGGTCTCCATAGCATCCAAATATGTCTTGTGGCCCATGAGTGGTGAGATCGGAACATCTAATGGCTTGTCATCTGCGAGTTCCACACCCGCATGGCGACACAGGTGCAGAATCGGGGATGAATGGGCCAGCCAAGACTTGCTGCTGGCATCCTGGATCATATGCAAAATACGGTTAGAAAGGATGTTGGAAATGTGAAGGTTACCTTCTCCCCTGAGTATGTAAAGTAGGGCAGCCCTCTCAGCCCTCTCCACATTCACATCAGTCATGTTGGTGGAAGGGAGGACTGTGTGGTTCACGAACTGGTGCCAGAAGGCTGCATCTCCTACTAGATCCTGCTTCTTCAGTTTCTCTGGAATGTAGTCGAGGCCAGGCTTGGGCTTCCAAGCAGTGTACAAGCCTGTGATAGAATGTCTGATGGTAGTGGCAATGTGGGGTACATCATCCCTGTACATCTTAGTCAGGGCGTATGGCTGCATCCTCAGGAAGAGGTGGCTAAAATCACACCCCTCAAAGGGATCATAGCGAGTGTCCAAGAATCTCTCAATGGTCTTCTCGTCGAATGGGACTTGGACACCCCTCACCCAACTAAGCCTGCTCCTGGCCACTGTGGAGGGATCGACGTTGGCCAAGAATTCCTTGAGGATGGCACTGGAACTAGGCTCTGGGAAGCTGACCAACCTCTACCACTGGCGTCTCAGTATGACTGCTAGCACGGGGTTTCCCTCTAGAAGCACCTCCCACATTATCTTCTTCTATGATATTGTCTTCTTCAGGAAATACCAAGTGTCAAAGCGCTCCTGGCACTCAGCTGATCTAAATCGGGCTTCATCATATTCAGTCAGTCTAGCCCGTTTGCTGCCTCCTGCGGCAGTGCCCTTCTTCTTAGCCTTGGCTACCTGTTTTCCCTGCCACTCAGAACAAAACCAGATATAGATACGTAATTTAATGAGTTCAATTCCCAGATTTGCTCTTTTCCATGGTTCAGATTAAACAATTAATTAGTTCAGTTTAATTCTAGGCAAAAAGTGTAGTTTGTTCACTTATTCAAATCACTGAAACTGTGGGGTTTAGAAAATCAGTGATCAGTTCAGGTACCGGCAATTGTACTTATATGCACAGGAAAAGCCACAGGTACCATAAACAATTAACAATTCAACAATGATCATCAATTAGGATTCCCAGATTTAAAACATTTAGCATCCCAAACACAACACTAAGACAGTGCAGTAGCATCAATTTGGAATAGAATTCAATCATAGCACCAATATTATTATCAAGCAATTAAAGTTTCTAGCAACCAATGGTTCCATTATATTGACAATCAAAGGCACGGTCCAATTGGTTCCATTCAGTTTATTTACAAGCAACTATGGTTCTCCATTCCCAGATTTAAGGTCCTTACATCCACCAAAAATTCAGAATTCAAGTAATTCATGCAAGCATAGTCCCAACATTAACCATTGATTCAAGCAATTCACATTTCAAGCAATTAGGGTGTATGCAAGTTTACAATTTTAGTTCAACATGCACAAGATCTAAAATTAATTTTATTCACAACCTGAGATTAACCTTAATGATTCTAAGTCATTTGCTCTTAAGCTGTTATGGACATAGTCCAACAAGGTCATTCAACCATCAAAAATTCAAATTCAACATCAAGAATTCAACGTGTCCAGTTTTTATCAAACCAACAATCAGTTCATTCCATTTGTTACACCAACTCGATATGGTTCATGTCCACCAAGAGTATTTTAAAATTATGAGACCAAGGTAACTACAGCAAATCCCTTGTTTCAAATTCAGATTCTCAACCCTGCATTTCAGTACAATTAGGACTCAACTTATGCTTACCATTCCCAGATTTAGGTTTTGTACTTATCCCAAGCCAAACACACTTAGCTGCTTAATTCAATAACATTTCAAGTTTCCAATTGATTTTGCTCAATTAAACCAGCTCATGGACAGGCTCAGTATGCATTCATCAATCATGTTGTACAAAGCTTATGGTCTTATTCAAATTCAAACAGTTAAGTGGACTTTGCACTAGGATGTCATGATGCTCTGAATTGTTATATCAACAATGAACCAATATTGCTTTACATGTTGCTTAAAGTTAAGGCTCAAAAGCAATCTTGTGTTCATGCATACCACTATTAATCAATGCAATATGTCTGTATTCTAATCACATGGTATCATTCAAATCACTCAAAATGGACATGCTTTATACATAGACTTTTCTGATTGTGCTCTTAAATTCCATTCAGTCATTTAATCAAGCATCTAATGAGCATATAATCGATTCAATTCACTATGCCTATACTCATCATATCAACATGCCCACAACAGAACTTACTCACCACACACATCAAGCATATGGCGAGCACCAATACCAGCATTGCTTTGCCAAATTCAAGGATCAAAGAAGCCATGGGCACAAGCATTTCATTGCCCACTTTACAGAACAAAATCAACAAAGGGGTTTAGCAGTAGATAAGCACATGATTTCCTACCCTAAAGTTTTCCAAGGACTTCGTCAAAACTGAATGTGAATGACCTTAGGCAGTGATATGTGGGTTTCTACTGTTCGTGAACTATACCATTATTCCATACAAAGCAATTTAGTTCAGAACAATACCTTGTCTCCAGCCATGGAAGCAATTGCAAAGTGGTTCCCTTGGGTTCGAGTGAAACCGAGAACAAGAGAATGGTCAACAGAGAGAGTGGGAGAGAGAGCAGTGAAGTGAGTTTGGTCCAAAATGGTGCAGGTTAAGGCTTTTAATATTGAGGGAGGTAATGGGAAGTGATTAATGGAGGTGCTGGGTTGAGGGCGAAAATGGAGGAACAGTTTGGGAAGGTGAGGGAAGTGAGGCGCGAGTGAGGGATTTAAAAATAAAAACTGATTCCGCGACCTCACGCAGTTAGCACGGCAAGCGGCGTGATTCGCGTCATGAGGCACTGGAGGGGCTGTCTTTGCGTCAATTTCGCGCGACTAGCGCGACATCTCGCGCTGTTAGCGTGGTGTCCCCATTTTTCAGCTTATTCAATGTGCCTTATCCACGCGAATAGCGCCATCTTCGGCGCTAATCGCTTGGTTTTGAACCCAAAGGCCTCAGCCTCGAATTCTTGACGCTATTAGCGTCCATATCCACGCTAGTAGCGTGGAACCTTTATATTGGAGGCTTTGGCTCGAACAAGTGGCGCTACCAGCGCCGTTATTCACGCTATTCGCGTGATTTAATGCAGAATTGGGGCTCAGGTTCGAGCATCTCGCGCGATTAGCGTGAGATGTCACACCAATAGCGTGATTTAGTCATATCTATGGCGTGGTTAGCGCCATACCCGGCGTGGTTAGCACCAAGCTCTTTTGACAGCTTTTTGCTTCTTTCTATTTTTATTTTATTTTC
>PYAF01004357.1:28650-39390 GCA_007407185.1 Glycine tomentella | reverse complement strand
CAAAACAGCATTAGAATCAATACCAATTCAAGTTACAGAGGAGTTACATCAGTTCATGGCCTTCCCACAATACAAGTTCAGCTTGCCATAAGCTTCAAGAAACCAAAGGCTGTCAAATAATACATTCTTGGTGACCTTGCCTTGATTCTTGACCTCCAAAGGTTTAGAGAAAAGAAAGGAAGAGTAGAGAGGTATCAGTATGTAAGTGTGTCTGTGTGTCTGTGTGTTTGTGTCTTTTGAACCCCCCCCAGAGGCCTTTATTTATAGATAGATCTAATTAAGGTAACAAGGCCTATTTTCTGTTCCAAATCTAAATCAAATCTTCTTAATTAAGGAAACTAAATATATTTATAGAATCACTTAATTAAGGCAACTAATCCTAATATAATACCAAATCTTGAAATATATGATTTAAATAAGGAAACTGTTTCAAAGGTTGGCGCTTGTCGCGTGACTTGTGACGTCCCTCGCGTGAGGTGGCAGAAGGGAAATGCTTATTGCTTTGAGTTTTGGCGCGACCCACGTGGTTTCCACGCTTCATACGTGATCTTCTCTGGTCTTCCAAGTGGCTCGCGTGGATAGTGGCGCGACTCGCGTGATACTCCAGAATTTGTTTTCTTCTTTCTTTGGCCTTTATTCTCCTCTTTTGTCTTGAAATTGCATAATTGATATTGAAATAAGATAAAATAAAATAATATTAATAAACTAACCAAAACTAAACTAAATCCTAATTATTTAATCAAAACATAAGCTAAAACTATTCTAAAAATAAGATGTGTTTGCAACATTCTTCACATTAACTTTTATTACTATTTATACTAATTTCCATTTAAATTTGACTATGTTATTGAATTCAGTGTAATAAGCAAAAAGGAAGCACTGAGTGTGGCTATTAGGTCATGCATTGGATGTCGACGATAGTACAAGGAAACTTCAAGGATAATTGGGACATGGTAAGTGTCCAATTCAAAACTATTTGTAATTTGTTATACTTGTTTTTAATTATACTTATTAAATTATATTTTGTTATGTAATCTAGTATTTTGGTGATTAGATGAAAATAATAGGAATTCTTCACAACAACTAAGAGGGAGGGGGTGAATTGGTTGAACCTTGGTATTTTAAAATCATTTCAAATCAGAGTTTACAGGATCTTTATCACTTTTAAAACCAAGAAACCTTTTACTCAATCAAATAGCTCAGTCCAAGAATTCAATAGATCAAAACCAAACTTGTTGTGCAATGAATATGATTTAAAGAATAAAAGACAATTAATAAGATGAGAAGAGAATTAAGAACACACACAATTTATACTGGTTCACTTCAAATCATGAAGCTACATCCAGTTCTTCCAACCAACACTAGGTTAGAGTTCCACTATTATAAAAATATTCTTACAAGCTTTTACAAGAACCTCCCCTTTATCAATCCTAGATAAATAACTGAAATCTAAAACCTATTAGACTTCTAAGGAGAAAGATTGAGAGAACACTACTTTGATCTTTAAGCTAGAGAACCCTTCTTTAGTCCCAAGCTTTAAGAATCAAAATTACAATAGCCAATACAATACAAATTCAGTAATGAATTACAACCACTGAGTTAAGGAAAGAAAACACCTGATGATCTAGTGAATGATATGCACATGAATGAATATACCAGGTTGAAATACGAAATTAAACTCAGAACATCTCCTTCCTTAACTTTCAAAAGAATCTTCTTGCTTCAAGAATCACTCAATAACCCATAAGTGTTTTAGTGAAAGCAAGAACTCATAGAACCCAGAAAAATCACTTAGAACGTGTTTAGAAAGCTTATGTGTGCTCAGAATACGAATTGGTCAAGTTACAAAACAAGCTGAGCCAAGGTTCTATTTATAACAAACTTTTGTAACTATCAGTAATCAATTGATTAAACATGCCCAATAATCGATTATTTCACTTATGTAATCGATTAAATCAGCCTTGTAATCGATTAAAGTGTTCTACAAGAATCTGGATATAAGCAACGAGCAAAATAATCGATTATTCTATCTTGTAATCGATTAAGACAAGAAGCTTCATAAACTTGAAATACACTGTGTAATCGATTACAAATTCTGGTAATCGATTAAACCAGGAAGCTTTAGAAATCATATTGAACTATGTAATTGATTACTGTTTTTGGTAATCGATTAATGCATCAAAACATGTTAAGCACAGACATATGATGTAATCGATTACTAATCTTGGTAATCGATTAAGACAGGAAGATGGCTTTTTCTATTTAGCCTATGTAATCGGTTACTATACCTTGGTGATCGATTCTTCTAGCACGACTTAAAATAATGTATGGCAATGTAATTGATTATTGCGTGTTGGTAATCGATTAAAATATTCATCAAGGCAGTTTATATGTAAACGAAGGTCAAATAATCGATTAATCCGATACGTAATCGATTACATTGTTCTTGAAAAGTTTTTCAGAATGAACTAAGAACAAAACAATCGATTATCTCCTTAAAGTAATCGATTAAATCAGTACAAATTCATTTTTCCAAAAACCTTTGATTTAAATGATCATTTTACCAAAGCCTTGTGAATTTTATTATTCAAGTTAATTGAATTATGAAATGATATGAATGCAGTGCACTTGGATCATCAGAATTGCTTCTTTCTTACACATTTAACACAAATCAATCTTCAAGGCATCCAATGCATGTTGAAAGCTCAAAACCAAAGCTTGATTCTACTTCCATTCTTCAAATAGCTCTTCTGAAACCAACATTAGAGACCACTGGAGCTAGAGACACTGAAGGCAATTCGACTTCAGTGAGCTACTTTTTATCTTAGAGTTAGGAATGAAACATTAGCGGATTAGGGGAATTTTATTAAAACAATATGTATATTGATACTATTGAATATTGATATTATTCACATATGATGTTACTTAGTCCTAAAATTTGAAACTGCTTGGGTCTATTTTTCAAATTTGCACGTTAAAAATTGGGTTAAATGAATCAAATAGACACCATATTAAAAAAATAAAAAAAAACATCAGTTATTAGTAAAAATCAATGTTAATTTATGTAACAACATCGATTTTTACTGAAAACCGATGTTGATATGCTGTAGCAACATCGATTGTTTACAAAACCAGATGTTGTTACGTCATAGCAACATCGATTTTTATTGGAAACCGATGTTGATGTGATGTAACAACATCAGTTTTTATAGATAACCGGTGTTGCTAAGCACATGCAACATCAGTTTTCAGTAAAAGTCGATGTTGTTACATCACAAGAACATCGATTTTTAGTAAAAACCAATGTTGTTACACATATTAACATCGGTTTTTACTAAAAACCAATGTTGAATTATCATACTTTTACATTTTTTTTCTTTTTTTTTTCTTATTAGACAACATCAATTTTTTAAAAAAACTGATATTGTATACTTTTGTTAGCATCAGTTTTTGAAAACCGTTGTTAACGTTTACACTTTTAACGTGGACGATTTCAACATCGGTTAAAAACCGATGTGAAAAGGCCAAAATAACCGATGTTAAAGTATATTTTCTAGTAGTGATATTTTGAGACTCCTTCGATGTCATAGTAGGCTCCATCTCACTACTTAAGTTTTTTCTACACCTAACTCCATTACCATCGCACCACCTCCACCCGCCAGCACCACACCAAATCTTCCACCGCACTTAACATCACCACTTCAACCTAAACTCACATTGCATCACCTACCACTTTCATGCCCCAAACCCTAATCACTCAACACCAACAACCGCACCACCTCCATACGACCACAACATCATCACAAACCTTCCCCCACCATACCAAAGTTTATCTTAAGCTCCTTCAATCTCCTATGGAAGAATCACATATGAACCTCTTCCCTAATCCACTAATCAATTGCAAAAATCCCAATATTAATCCCCTTCATTCCCTCAAAAAATAAAACCCTCCCCACACATTGCAGCTATTGATTCCAAAAATGAAGGATGCATTAGATCCACACAACATCGTTGCTCAATACCACTATGCCAGATTTAACGCATGACACAGTTGCGTCAGATTTGTTGCAATATGTCTCTTGCCATCCTCACTCCATGCTTAAGAGCTTTTCCTCAATACCTGCTCACACTTTGCCACAATAGAACAAAGAGTGGAGACATTATAGTCATTGGTGCAAAGAATAGAACTTCAAATTGCACTAATGGGTGGCAGCTAGCTTAGACAAAGGAAGAAAAATGGCATTTAGTGATATTTTTCATTGTTGTAGTTTCTTCGTGAAGAAGAAACAATTACTTGATGATAGGGTTCACTATCACAAAACTTGAGGCAAAAGAACCAAAATAATATTTTTTATTAAATATTTACCAAAAAGGGGTTGTTTCAACAATATTTACAAAAATGGGGCTGTGTAACATGCCTGGATTAGGCATGTTATAGCTGCCCCATTTCTATAAATATCGCCCCCTCCCCATTTCCTTCATATATTGGCTTGCAGTGTCCTCTGTCTCTGCTAAACTGCCTACCATTCTGGTGTATTTTCGTTTTTTCAAAGATTTTTGAAGGTGTTGTGAGTGACGAGAAAGATGAGTTCAAGTGGTAATTCTGTTCGCATTGTCTTATATTGGAATGGAAGAAAATATCAAGGCCAACAGGGTTTCATTTTTGAAGGGGAAACACGAGGAACCTTTGTGAGACGTACATCAACCCTTACTGAATTGCATGAAAAGATACGACAAACATTATGTCTGAATAGCAACCAGTCAATCACATTACTGACGGGAAGATTATGGCAACACGAGAAGTTCATGGGGTTTCAAATAATGGATGATGAAGATGTGGAGTTGGTACTAGATGAATTTTGCAACTAGGGAAGGAAAGATTTTTTGGAGTTGTACGTGGATATTACACAAACTGAGGATGTTGTTTTACCCATCCAGGCAGTTCCCCATCATACATCATCATATGCTGTTGGAGGGGCATCATTTGTTGGCGGAGAGGTAAACGTGTCTGAGGAGGATTCACATGACCCAACTTGGGTCATAGATGACGATGATGAAAATATCGCAATGGAAGATCGGCTTCTTGAGGAGGATGCTAGTGCGTCGGACGAGGATGAGGATGCTGGTGTGCATAAGGAAGATGTTAATGTGGGGCCATCTCAAACTCGTGATCATGCGGAGGGTGGTTCGAGTCAACCAGAACAAGGTAAATTAGCTGAAGATGTGAATTAGAATGGTTTGTCATTTAATTTGTTTTATATTGTTTATTAATTTGTTTTTGAATGAGCATTAAATGATGTTATTTTGTTGGTTAAGTTTGTTGACTAAATGAATTAGGATGGTAGAATTTTGTTTTGTATAGTAAATTGTTTAGGTGTATGCTGTTTAACCGGAAGTGTTTGTGCTTTATTGTTTATGTTAAATAGTTAGGGTTTGGTTGGGGGTTAGGGCTTTGTGTTGAGTTTAGGGTTTGGGTGGGGTTTAAGGCTTTGTGTTGAGTTTAGGGTTTGGGTAGGGTTTAGGGCTTTGTGTAGAGTTTAGGGTTTGGTTGGGGTTTATGGTTTAGGGTTTGTTGGTGTTTAGGGGTTGGTTGGGGTTGAGGGTTTGGTTGGGGTTGATGGTTTGGTTGCGGTTTAGGGTAGTGTCGGCAGGCGTACATGGTGTTTAGGGTTAGGGTTTAAGTGATTGATTTTTTGGTAAGAATTTGTGTTACTGGTGCTTTTTAGTTGATATCGTTAATTAGAGTGATTTTGAATGTGCAGCTGCTGAGGCGATTCCTTTCTGGCAAGGAATTCCGCATTATACACATATTGATTGGAGTTACCCACCCGAACAAGACTCTTTTAGCGGTTCTGCCTAAGTGTCGCGAAGTAGAGCATCTTTATCCCATCGACCTATAAATTCAAATTCAAATATATAAACATTAGTGTCAACTATGTCAACTATGATAATTAATGTAAATAACATAAAAATATTCATCAAAACGAAACTTACACTACGACCCATCTTGGCACCCTCCTTTGTGATAAACCGCTTCCCATTTTCCCTGTACCAAACCATGTACTCATGGTTTGGTGACATTAATCCCTGGATTGGGGGGAGGTCGATGTGCTCTTCCCTATGCTGCCAGCGCCTGATAAACGGTCTGAGCTTACGAACCCAGTTTTCCTCTCATTTACCATGCATTGAAAAGTCGTGCACACCCTTAAGTTTCATGGCAGGACGTGGGATTGGCTGATCCCTCCCAAATTGCCGCATGCATCTATCCGGATGGGAAGCTTCAACTGTGTGGAAACAGATAATCGACGTTGATGCCATCCACAACAATCGCTCATGGTCAGATGCACCAACGAAATTGTAGTCCCCATATGGTTCCCAGACAACCTGCACATAAAAAAAAAGTTAGCTTCTTTTATGTAATCACATGTACCACAACTTACAATTACTAAATAAGCACTATACATATGTTGTCCAGAGTGAGGGCATCGAAGGCCGTCCTGTAGTACACCACCTCGTGCGGGCTAAGCCGGGGTAGCCCGTTAAACCTGTTAACAAAATAACTAACATTAAACAATGTACGACTTAATTGTTTAAATTGTTATAAAATCAACATGTAGTCACACATACCGTTGTCCAAAATGCGAATGTGGGTCTGTAGGCTGCGGAATACATGGAGCAATTGGTGGGAATCTCAGCCACGCCCACGCCTGAAGCAGCATATGACATCCACCAATGTCCTTTCTGGATGCATCTGTACACTCGCACATTTGTCTAAACAAATGTGCAAGGACCACAGAGGCCCAGCTGTATCCTCCGATCTCTGGGAAATCCCCAGCCAACAAAGGGATATAGCGTGCTGCCATCACGCCACCTCCAGATCGATCGCTGAGCAGCCATTCACCAATAAGGCGGGCAATGTGCCCCTTTGCAAACCGCGTCACATTGACAAAATTTTTATCCAACTCACCCCAATCCCCAAAATGCCTATCGAAGTAAGTCAGGCGTAGATATCCACCAGTCAACTCTGTTTCGTCGTCAGGTTCTTGACCGAAAACGTCCTCAATGACCTCCGCCCAATCGGACAAAGTCACTCCAGTGACGACATTGCCAGCCGTGGGCAATCCCAAAATACCAGCCACATCTTGTAATGTGATAGTAATCTCTCCATGTGGCATGTGGAATGTATGGGTCTCTGGCCTCCATCGCTCAACCAGAGCACTAATCAACCCAGCATCAATCTAAAACAATATCATTAATCAATTGACAACTATAGTTATCGTTAAATAAAATTTGATTACTAATATGAGGTGTTGCATACCTGAATATGTCGCATGCGTGCGACATGAAGAAAGCCAACGTCTCGCAGCATATCAGAAACGACTTGAGGAATATTGTCATATGCTGGGCCCCCCGACAGCTTGCCACGTCGAGTCTTTAGTTGTCGTACTGTGCCCTCGTTCCACATAGCTTGTGAAACATGGTGCGCTGAGTACGCCTACGCAAAGCGCCCCATCTGTACGAGGTAGGAACCACATAAGATGTCGAATCCATCGGCTCAGCCTCATGATCCGATATAGAGCGCGGCAAATCAGATCCAGATAAATCGGCCATGTTATCAGTAACTTCATGCACAAAAAATAAAAATCCATGTTAACAATTATCTACAATTCACAAATCATTAAAACAACAAATTTCTAAACATTATACCCTAAAACCAAAACCTAAAACCATAGTTGTGAAAACCGATTCGGTCATTGACCCGGTTCGGCCTAAAACCATAAACCCTAATCACTGCACCCCAACCCTGAACCAAACCCTAATCCATGCAACCGGAACCATGACACAAACCCTACCCCAACCCTAGCCCAAACGTCACATACCTGCCCAACCAAACCCTAAACCCTTAACCGCACACCATCGTCACATTACCATGAAACCCAACCTTACCCCAACCCTAACCCAAACGTCATGTCCCATGCCCACCAAACCCTAAACCCTTAACCACAAACTATCATCACATGACCATACCCTAAACACAACCTAAACCATGCCCAGCAAACCCTAATCCCTCAAACCGATGTACCCATGCCCACCAAACCCTAAACCCTAAACCACAAACCCTCATACCATTACCATAAACCCCAACCCTAAACCCTAATAATTTAACCCTCATACAATAACTACACATTAACCCTAAGTTCTAAATTCTAATCATTTAATCCAAACACTACAGTACCAAACAGCTAAACAATTTTCTATCAACCTAAATTTATGTCACTAACAAATTAACATCATCCTAACATCTAAATCCTAAACTAAAACAATTATTAAGTAACCTAACATCTATTTTGCTAAACAATAAGTACATGCATCACTAACAATATAAATAACTAAATAATAACAACATGACTAAAAATATTGTAACAGAGGAAAAAAATTAAATCCACTTACTTGTTAGCAGGATTTTTTCTGAAAAACTTCACAGTTCAGCAGAGCTTCGCTGCACAAAATATCCACCGAAAACTCTAGAGAGAAGGCAGAGCACTTCTAGAGAGACAGTGGAAAGTGAGGAAATGGTGGGGGGCATATTTATAGAAATGGGGTCACTGTAACATGCCTAGATTAGGCATGTTACAAGGTGTGTTACAACACGCCCAATCTAGGCGTGTTGTAACATGCTTAATCCAAGCATGTTACACAGCCTCATTTCTGTAACTATTTTGCAGACAACCCTTTTTGGTAAATATTTAATAAAAAAATATTATTTTGATTCTTTTGCCCAAAACTTGAACTAAATCAGAGGTCTCTAACTTAAAAAGTAGGTAAAAAAAAAGTGAGTGAAAAAACCTTTAAAACATATACTAATTGTCATGAAACTAAAAAGACACGATTTTAATGATTTTATAACTTGAATCCCAATTTCATTAGCAATTTGAATCTTTCAAAAGGATTAAAATACGATTTTGACTACCATCGTAAGTACAAGCACATGACAAATTTGAATCTTTTAGAGGGATTACAATTGTGACTTCCATTCTTCTTCCTTTGGATTATTTAGATTCTCATTTTTGTTTAATTATTTGGCAATTTATAAACCACCAGAAATTGCAATTTGAATTTCTAAATGCATATTGACGATTTTAATTAGAAACTGTCACAAATTATCTTCTAAAATTTAATGAATACTTCATACACTACTACACAAGCCATTTTTAATGTCGTGCCATCTAAGTCGGTTGTAAGAAAACCGACGTTGTATGTAGGCCAGTGGCAATTTTGTAAATAATAGAATTGATTTCGCTATTCGACGTCGGTTTTTTGTTGACCGTCGTTGTAGATGCATTTTGAAAGTTTTTTTTTTAAAAAATATAATTATTTAGCCATATAATGTTGGTTTTTTAAAATGACCGTCGTCGTTTTGAGACTTTTCAAAGTCGATTTTGTTAACAACCGACTTTGATTCTATTTAAAAAATTTTAAAAGGCAAATTAATCCCACCCTGGTCCCCTTTGTATGCGCGTGTTCTCTCTCTCGTTCATGTAGCTTCTCAGTTCCTCCCACCCAAGCCTCCCCCTCTTCCAACTTCGCCACCTCCCTCCGTTCTCCTCCCCTTATGTGTCGTCACGGCGGCTTCTCACTATCCCCTTTCCCTTTATCTTCGTCACTGCTGCTCTCCCGCTGCTAGGGTTTTCGTCTCCGTCGCTGTGGTTGCTTTGCTCGCGGTGCTGCGCAATTGGGCGGTCGTAGACGTTTCCGTACATGCTCCACTGGTTTCCTTTGTTGGTTTCTGGGCGTCGTTGGCTTCGGAGTAGTGGGAAAGGAGAGGTGGGTTATAGTAATCATGTTATCTACTTAGGTTTACCAGAACTTTTTTTTCATTTAACTTCTGTAAAAGCTAAGGTCCATGTGTTTGTGAATATGCCTGAAAGAGAATTTGCCCTTTTTGTCTGGCCCTTTTTGTGTTTATGTGGCTGTTTCAGGGGAAATGGAGCTAGTGTTATCCGCATTGTTCCATATGCAGCCTTGCATTTTATGGCATATGAACGTTACAAAAGTTGGATCTTGAATAATTATCCTGCGTTAGGTATAGGTCCTTTTATTGATCTTTTAGCAGGCTCTGCTGCAGGAGGAACTTCAGTTTTATGTACCTACCCCTTGGATGTTGCTCGTACCAAACTTGCTTACCAAGTAGGGATTTGATTTGAACATATTTGAATCTTTGAAATAGACTAAGTATTGAGAATCCCTTATTATCCATTTCATTATTTCTCTTTTTTCATTTAATCAAAGTTAAATTAAAGTTTAAGTTTGTAATACCAGGAAAAAGAATAGCGATTTACATCTACCAATTTCAAAAGAGAGACTAAGATAACTTTTCTGGCATTCATAGAATGCTTCAGCATGGTATATAGATTCCAATACACATGGTCCATTGGGATGGCAATTTTTAAATTTAGAATTGGTTAAAAGAGGTTTAACAGGTGTAGTCCCTAATGGTCCATGATAATTCCTAGGTAATATAGGAAAGTATGAATGCCAATGCTTTTTTGTTGAAATCAAATTTGGATGGAATAAACACAATTAAAGTTGATAAGATTAGCTTAAAAAGTCCATTATGATGCGTCTTTCTTGTGGAGCTCTAGCTGGACTGTTTGGGCAGACATTAACATACCCTTTAGATGTTGTCAAGAGACAGATGTAGGTATTTATGGAGAAGATTGGATTGTAAGCAGTGACATT
>PYAF01004356.1:465003-480745 GCA_007407185.1 Glycine tomentella | reverse complement strand
CCCGAAACCCCCGAAACCCCCCAACCCTCGAACCCGAAACCCGTCAACCCTCAAAATATTATCAGAAATTCTAACATGAATCATTCTTTATTCCATGCTCTGAATAATGACATGTGAAAAATATAACAGACTATATTCTTATTTCATAATCTGTTACGTAGCTAGTATCAAGAAAACATTTAAACTGCAAAGCACAAATATTACCTCGACCACAAGAAAATCTTTTTGTCAAACGTAACTCCAAGGGGTCATCTTTTGATTCCCGTGACTTTTCTTTCTGAAAGTCAATTAAGCTTCGCAACACCTATTAGTTCATTACATCCGGACCCATTTAAAATAACATATAGCAACTTGTGAGTTTTAATGAAATACTATCAAATTATCAACACTACATGTTTCTATTTTAATCAGTTATCAGTATAACAAAATAAAATAAAAAAGATCACAGAAAAGTTCATGTGTATTTTAACTACACCAAATTCCCCGGGGAGTGATAATTAATATGAAGCAATAATCTACCAGAAAAAGAAAATTATTTTCCCCTAAAGGATTTCAAAAATAGTCTAAAACAACAATGAAAAGCTTTGAACAGTAAACTACAAACCAGCTTAGCTTTATCAAGATGTAATGCTGCCTTTTTGTATTCTTTCATAATATCTTCCTTTGAACAGTAAACTAATAGCTTTATCAGTTGGTTGATAGGATCTGAAGCATTTAAAATACAACAGTGACAAATGGTGAATACAGAGAATAAAGTTATCAGACTGCCTATGCACCAAGTATACAGAACAAAATGTTGACAGTTTGAACTACACAACATTCAAATAAACACAGAAATAAATGCAATGCAAGTTGTTTTCTAAGGATCAAACATTTAAGAGCATTATCATATCAAGAATTAAAAATCCATTGCAAAAAATAATAAAATGCAAAAAATTGAAAGTGGAAATAAATTTACTTAATCAATGGCATTAACCAAGAAATACCATATGTATATAAGTAAAACAGAGATTAATGAAAACGAGAATATACCTTGCGCTGCTCATTCAGGAGTTAAGCAAACTTATCGATGTTAGGAAAAGCAAGGAGCTTGGGCATTAGGTGGTTGCGAAAATATTGAGGGGCACAGCATCACCTGCCTTACCCAACTTATCTATGTCTTGTAAATTGAAATTAGAACTTTCAGAAAATCCAATTGAATGCAATCCCAGAAAACTAGCATCACAAGATAAACAATTACAGTTGTAAGGATGACTTGGAGCTTCCTCTTGTAACGAATTCTTGGGAAGCATACAGGAGCAGTTTTACCACAACATTATCATAACTAGCTCCTTTGCTGCTCCTCTACCTCTTCTAGCTCCCGGAACACCATCTCATCCAACAAACATATTCATCCCATGACCAAGGCCCCCAAAACCCCCACAATGATTGATTCCATGATCCTCACCTACCCACTGAATATCTTCAAGAGATATCTGCAGTTAAAATACTGCATCTGAATTAGCAAAAACAATATATGTACAAGTGTTAAACATATCAACAACAAGACTAAAAATTTTAAAACCATGTTCTAGATTTTATTAAACATTGAAAATACATGGGAAGATCAATCCTTCCATCTTACCAAAAACCAAACCAAATCAAAATATTGTTTGTTTCTATCTGTACTCAGCATTTAGTATATTCCTGTTTCCTATTCATTATATTAACCGCTCATAATTCCTTCAAACACAATTTCAGCATTTAAAATGAAAACATTTCTAAAGTTTACAAATTCAGTGCTTAATATGTCATTATGTCTTCACTATAAATTCGACACTGAATTAAGTGCTGGATTTCAGTTTAACCGAACACACCTGAACTTCCAAATTAAAGATTGAGAAATCTTGATAAGAAAAGAAAAAAACAATAAAAAGCAGAGTCCTCAATCATAGATGATTGTCTCATGCCATTTCAGTGTAGCGCCCATCACATATAAAGAATAGCTGCTATAGCATGCATGTTGGTAAAGGAATGGATGGAAACCCTTATTTTGTTTCTGGGTAAGGAATTCCCTAAATTACCCCCATTAAAGGCTAAAGTGCACCTGGAAGACCTACATTGGGTGTTTTAAGTCTCTATAGCTCATGTTTGAATTGATGGAAAAAAATGAAATGAAGTGTTAGGATGAACTGTTAGGATGAGTGGTATGGAATGATATTTGAAGTGTTAGGATGAAATGAAATGGAACCTAATGGAATGTACTGCATTCTCACTACATCCAATCCTCCTATTTTTCTTTCACCCAATTTGAGGGTAAGGGATGGTATAATGATAGCAATAATACTAATAACAATAATAATAATGATTACCATTCCATTCACTTCCCAAACAATGAAATAGAAACTTTACTCCACTTGATCATAACAATAGTATAGAAATTTTAGTTCATAAGTTCATTCCATTCCACCAATCATTAGCTATCCACAGTCCAAAACATAGCCTTCGGATTTTCACAAATCTTTTTCAATACAGTGCAGCTACACTCTAATTTTGCTCTCTATGTGTTTTCATTAATTTTTCAACCTATTGCAGCCAACAGCATTTTTACACTCTTTAACTATACAGTATAGCAGCCACAATATCAAGGAATAAAAATACTCAAATGTTTAAAACACAAAAAAAGTACTCCAATTATGTAACGTTCATCATCCATCTTATATCAAGTGTTATAAAAAAAATAAAAAAAATAAAAAAAAACTTAAAAAGTACCAACAACTGTTAAAAGAATAATCAATAGGCAGATTAAATGAGTTACCACCAAAAGGAGGACAGATATACCTCTCATTTGCACTCCCCATGTCATAGACCAGATTATGTCGTCCCTGAAAAGTTAGGAACAAAAGTAAACATTTAAGCTACATATTAATGGTAAACAAATTCCCAAGTATTTCAGGGCAGTAAATACATCAACTGGATTGTAGTTGGTGATAACAGCTTAGAAATTATTGTCGTCAGGCCACCTTGTTCGCACTCTCCTACCAACCAACGAATCAAATGATGCTCCCTCAACATGCTCACCCATGGCAGCTCTATTAGGTACCTGATTCCTTCAACCTGGTCCTGACAAAGGATACTGCTTCATTGAAGATACACCAGGTAATATTTGACCCTGCAAATGAAAGAACAAAACACTAAGTTTGCCAAACCTAAACTCAGAACATATTAACAAAGAAAAGAAGAGCTCTCTAAAGTATATATAAAACCAACTTACAGGTTTGTGCTTCTTTCCCTTTGACCCAGGAGCAAATCCTCATTTTGCTGCAAAAGAAGATGGTTGGTGGGGCGCAGTCACTGTTTGGGGGTGAAATGGAGGAGAAGGCCCGCCAAAAGATCGTGATGGTGGTACAGATGGTGTAATCTGCTTTTTGCAAGAAGCAGAGACTGTAGGACTGGGAATTGAATCATGAAGTCCTTGACCAGTGCTAAGTACACCAGACTGATGGCCACCTGCCTGTATCCATTCCCTGTTGTCAGAATCCAGCAAAGCATTTATTAACATAATAACAGTGCACACATGGAAAGTCATGACAAACTCATTTTGAAAATAGTTAGACCAACAAAAAACCTTGCTTCACTATTTTATCAGACCTTATCCTCCGTATCACATCATCAGCATTAAACCGACCTAGAAGTTCTCTGTGCTCCTCATTTGACAATCTCAGTTCTTTTCTTAGCTCTGTAATCAAACTTTCTTTCTCCTGAAGAAAACACATGTCAAGTAGCAGCAGTCACTTACACCTAATAAAAAAATTCAAAAAATAATATATTTGATGAAACAAGACAATAAAACATACCCAAGTAATGGCATCGGCTTGAGCTTTAAAGGCTCTTAGAACTGAACTGTATGCTTCTTGATCTCTCATTCCCAGCGAGATGTCCTCCTCCTCCCCTGGAAATTCTATTTTGATGGGTTGGTGGAAGGTCATCATCAGTTCTTGCAATCATCACAACCAAGTCAAGAGACATAACAACCAAGTCCAAATCTTGAATCCATGAAGCAAATATCAACATTCAACAACACCCATAAGTTGTTTGGCTGGAAGCCGAAAAAGGAAGAAAAAAAAACAATTATCAACATACAACACCACCCATATTTTTCAGCACTGGAGAAAAATAAAACTCATGCACAGGAAACGCATTGTAACTAACACTTATTTGCATATGGAGAGTCACAGCAGTAACAACACAACACACCAACACAACCAACACAACACACCACACCACACACAACACAACCAACACAACACAACACACACAACCAACACAACAAAACAATCAACTAGATGTTGTTGCTTTTGCTAAGGGGAAAACTTAATAGCGGAAACCACCAACTTCTCACTATGTATGAATTATTCCAATGCATTAATTTAAGCAGTTGACCCATTAAAAACCACATTCATACAGCGTACCATTCAGAACTTGAATTCAAAGTTGGTCAATATCACAGTAAACCATTCAAAAGAACAGTGCGAAATAGAGACAAGCGATGATCTTTTGTGCAAAAAACATCAAATTCATAGAACTCAAAAGCTGTTATTTTATTTTTTTAATGTCTTTCTGATAAAAGCATCTTCATAAATTGGATAAAGAATATTCCAAGTCTCCTCCTTTTATCTCCTTGTGGACCAAATCAGCGTCAGTTTTTATTCATCAAAATTGCCTCACTTTTTATAGTACAAACCTTGCATAGTTAAATATACCAAATGTCCCATTTTCTGTTGTTTGGCTGGAAGCCGAAAAAGGAAAGCGCAAAAAAATGTTTTGGATTTATATTGTTTACTTTCCTCACATAGATCAATTTTCTTGTGTAGATTAAGTAATAAAAACTGAAATTTATGAAGTACCCATAATACAAACAAAACGTAAATCTTTTTCCTACCCAGATTATGCAAATCCTGAACTCTATACCAACAGACTAAACTTGTAAACTACCATATTGTAAATGATACTTACCACTGTAACGACCCATTAGCTTGACAATACCGATACCATTCTCAGTGCTTTCTACTTCCACATGAGCAAAGTTTATGGCTCGTTGTGCCTCTTCAACAGAAGTTTCAAAACCAAATGACTTATCAATAACCTGATTACCTGATTCAGGTAAAACATGATTAATTAGGTGACTGTTTACAAGCAAATCATTTTTACAGTCTCGGCAAAGTAGTTTCAATTGTCAAATTCAAGCATGCTTACTGGGACATCACTTCACTATCAACAAATTTTGTTCCAAGAAATCAGATAGAGCCACTCACACACGACTCCCTCTCATTTAAAAGTTAAAGCATCTATAACCGCACCAGCCACCAACAAATTTCTTCTTGAAGAAAAGAAGGCAAACCAGAATTGAAGCAAATACAAAAAGAATCAAACAACTCGTCTCTCAATTCAAAGACAATAGATGATTAAAACAACCACATTGAGCAATTCACCCTAGTGTATCACTACCATACAAAACATAAATAGAAGGGGATAGAAGTCCCAGAACTGTTACAATTATATAGTCTTATAGATTTTAATCCTCACATTAGTATATTAAAGAAGTACCAAAAGTAAAAAAAAAAAATATATATATATATATATATATTCAAAATTTTAAAGGATATCGTCATCATCAAAGACCACTACCAAACCAGTCACAAGTCACAACCTTAACGCCAGACAGTGAACCCTTGGGCTTCAGCTCCGATGGCGTCCACTCCATCACTGCCAGTGAATAAGGAGACGAGAAAGGATATGAGAGCAGAAGATGCGGATGGGCTCGGCGCCGCCAGTGAAGAAGCGGACGAAGAGCTTGTGTACGAGAAACCTATGGGTTTGGAAGAGTGTGAGTGTGAGTTGAAGAAAAGTGTGAGAGGAAAAAAATTCTTACCGTGGATGTTTGCTGGAACCAGCGACAGAACCCACAACGAGAGCCTTGTCTCTTGCGTGCGAACCTGCAGCGACAAACGACGATGGCAACCAAGGTTCAGATTTGTGGATTCACGACGCGCTGAGGGGGAAGAGCAGCTGGCGACGCTGCTGAGAACCACGGTTGGCGCAGTGAAGGGAATGACAGGGTGTTGCATGGTGAGGGGGAATGAGATCTATAACTAAAAGGCTTGAGGGAACAACCGAAAACTCAAGAATGGGTCTTGGAACCGTTGGAGGGAGTCGCGATCGAAGCGGGATTGTTTTTAGATCAGTTTACAAATAATAATAGTAAAATGTTTTCATAAGTTATCTTAGAAAGCTTATTGAAATAAGTTAAAATTCATTTATGAATATACAAACTATAATTATTTTCGTAAACTCACTTAAACACTTAAAAAAAGTGCTTATAAAAATAATTTACTATAAAATAAGATTTTATTCGATAAAAAAATATCGTATAACAACTCCATATTCATTCAACATTAATTAAATATTTTAATTAGTTAATTTAAAATAGTTCAAATTCAAAACAATAAAATAATAAATGTTATAATTTATTTCTGATTATGTTAAAATAAAATTTTATCAAATCAAACAATCCATTTAAATATTAAAATAAGAATACAAACAATTATATTACCTTAATTAATAACTATATTTTCAATTCATTATATTGTATGTAATTATTTTAACTAGTGACAAATCTTCTATTCTCTATATTATTTACCTATTTATATTATTGTTATTATTAAAAAAACGTGAGATGAAATTGTGGGTTATTTACTATTTTTAAAAATTCAATGTTTTTTTCAAAAAAATATTCAATGGCCACTGTTTGATGGAGAAGCTTGAGTTCCAAGAAGGGGTTTCCCATTTGATTGTCACTGTAACGATCCATCAAAGCACATTTGAAAGAATCCCAAGTGAAAGAGGATTGGAGTTTGTCAATACCTTGAATCAATGCCAGGTGATGCCTTCCATGGAGATCTAAGCAACTGTCAATAGCATCTCCAATTGAGTGTTCTGAATGGAGAAGTACGTTTCTGCCTTCCCAAGCCAACCAAAGACAATCTTCGCCGATGAAGGACGGAAGTTCAATGCTTTCAAAAGAAGGCAATGTTCATCGGAAACCGTGAAACCATGTGGGGATGAGAACAGAGAAGTCGATGAAGGAGTGTGCTTGAAACTGTCACAGATCTCAATACATAAAGTGGCAACGGATTTCGAAAGCTCACCGACACTGGGGAGGAGTGAGTTCAACTGATTGGAATGTTCCTTAACGACTTGATCGTGGGACTTGAGAAGGGATTCAATGGCAGAGATCTTGGATTCAACATTGTCAAAGGGAAATGTCATCCTTCTATTATGCATACAACGCTCAGAAATCACTCAAACAAAATCTCTCAATGAAAGCACCAATGATACGTATTGTATCAATTGGTGCTGCAAAAGAACGAAAATAACGAAAAGGCACAAATAGAGAAAATAAGAGCAAGCCCCCCCAAGTCAAAGATGAATCTCTAGACTCCCAATTTCATTCCAAAATATCCTCCCCCCATACAACCAGTGCCCTTTCTCTTATAACAGAATTCACTCACTGTTTCTTACTCCTCTAACTCAATTCCCACTCATAAAGCACTACAGCACTAATTTTGAATGGATTCTGTTACCCTCTTGGGCCTTTGTGTGTAAACCTTCAAAGGTTTCTTACTATTGGGCCAATTCCAATCAGATTGTGTTAGGATATAACGAAAAGGGTGAGTTAGTTAGTTAGTTAGAGGGATTTATTAGATATAAATAGAGGAAGAAGGATATGAGACAAGGAGATCTGTATCATTTTGTTAATTGAACATCAGCTCTTTGTGAAAGGAGAAATCCTTTGTGAAGGGGAAAAACCCTTGGAGGAGAGTTATATTTCCTATTTTCTGTTTTCTTCCTATTCAATAAAATTCTTTCGTTTCTTTTTCATTTCAATTATTGGTTCCTAACAAATTGGTCGAGGTTTTTCATACGAAATAAATATTCTTATAGGCAGATAGTTAAATAGATATGTTGAAAGTGAGGCAAGACAATTTACAAGAGCTCATGATGGTTTTGGTTTTAGAGAACTATATGAGAAAAGACAATCTATTCTTGATTTCTCAATGGCATATCACCTCAAAATTATGCACACTTATTTTAAAAAGTGGGAAGAACATTTAATCACTTACCAGAGTGGAACCTTAAGGTTACAAATTGTTTTTTTTTTTGTAAGGAGTTCAAAAGACAAATGGTGACAACTTCATGGTGATATACATTTGACTTTTAAGAAGAAATTATTGGTGAAAGGTAAGGTGGAATCACAAGGTTGTGTTAAGCCCAATTAAGATAAGATGTCTAAGAAAGTTCGGAAAGTTGCTAAAGCAGTTGAGTGAATCAAAAATTTTGAACTGAGATAAGAAATCTTAGTGGTAGAATAAAAGGGTGCTATAATGTTGAAAATTGGGCAGCATATCAAAAGGCTAAATATGAAACAAGAAAAGTTGTGCGGAGAAATTTAGTAAGAAGAGATTTTTAATGAGTGGGGAATAAATCTTGACCACACAATTATATATGAATGGTCATGATTAAAAGTTTTTTCAAAGAGGAAAGTCCAAGTTACTCCAAGAGCAACTCTAAAATCTAATGGTTCTAATGATTAACTAATTTTAACCATTAGATTCCAAAAAATGAATGGTGAATATGGAGAGTAACTCTAAAAAAGTTACTCTTAGAGTAAACCCCTCCTCTTTTTAAAATCATATAATCATTTCAAATAGTCATGTGACATTTTGAAAAACTCACATAACTTGTATGATTTAATCTTAATCATTCATAGTAAAATCTATTGGTCAATATTTGTTTTTATTGCTCTCACCAAAAAAAAGTCCTATCTAAGGAAAAACTATAAGCAAATATAACTATAGCACTACTAAAGCATAGCAAAAATCAAATTTCTCATTCCACAATTGTTGCCTGATAAAAGCAGCATCCAAAATAATTAGATACAAATAAAATTCTGACGCACCTTTCCTCGACAAACACCAAGTAAAATAGCTCCTCCTTTCTTAGAATTCTGTAAGGAATCAACTGCAGGAACATGATTTAGATCAAAATTTCTTAATCCTTTTTTTCCTTCCCAATGCAGGTCTTTTGCCATGAATTGAATCATAATACCCCTTTAATGCAAGTTCAAAATCATCTTGGCTTTCTCCTCTTGGTTCTACACACCAATCACAAACATAATACAAATTCTTAATACAACCAAAAATTATTGCCCACACAGCAAAATCAACTTTAGATATAAATGCCAAAGTAATGTCCCATCTCCTTTAACATTTGCACTTTGCAGGAAAAAAAAGGGATGGTGAAAAGTAAAAGCAAATATATCAACAGACACTCAGATCTAAAACCTAGTCCATAATACACAAAAATCATTTGAAAGATAAGGATAACTCACCAACAAAAAGAGGCTTTTCTGCATTTTTGTTGAGACCATTGACCTGTTTCAGACCAATGCTTGCATAATTTGTCCATCAATTTATAACTTGGAAAGAAAACAAGGCATACCTGGAACAATCTTGAAGATTTCCTCTAAAGATTTTCCAACTGCATCCTAAATCATAGCTTATAATAACCTGATGTACCCTAAAGGCAAGAATAGTGTATTCTGAAAAATTTATGTTCAGCAAGAATACCTGGAATGCATATCCATCTGCTGTTTTATAACTTGCATTCAAAGGATAATTGCCAGGACCAGTGGAGATTATAGCAGGCCACACCTACATTCAAGAGGTTATAACTTGTTGAACAACCACATACAGTGCTAAAAGGAATAATGAACTTTAAGGATAAATGAGAAGCAGCCAACACCTGTAACTCAACATCAATTACATGGGAGCTTCTAGACTAGTTTCAAAATGAACTCCAAGCTCAGATGTAAAGGATGTCAATGGTGACAGTGTTCTAAAATACCGAAATATGTATGTACATGATACTACAAGAATGCTAGGAAGTAGAAATGCTATAAGAACTGAGCTCACTTCTCAAAACCTGAAAAAGAAAACCCCCAAACCCCAAAACCCCCTAAACCCAACCCCCAACCCTGACCCAAAAACCCTAACCCCTAACCCCTACCCCCACACCCCAAACCCTTACCCCAAAACCTTAAACCCCAAAACCCCCAAACCCCAAACCCTAACCACCTAAACCCAACCCCCAACCCTAAACCAAAAACCCTACCCCCTACCCCCTACCCCCTAATCCCCTAACCCCCTAACCCCCTAACCCCTAAACCCTACACCACAAACCACATACCCTAAACCAAGTTTCCTACTCTGACGGATAATAAAATCAAATAAATAGGCAAATAATAGAATCATAAATCATGACAAATATCTAGGCAAATCTTGACTTTTAATACACCAAATAAAGTAACTACGAGAAAAAATATTCAGCGGTTATCGGTGACAGGAAAAAAATGATTGGTCAAGAATTATGGCCAGACAATATTGCTTTATGTACTGCCATAAAATGTTCAAGTACAGCTTAATAATGAAAGTAAATTTGGCTAAAAGAAGCAACAAGAGGAAAGGAATAAGAATAAGCATAGCTATGAAAGCAACAATACCTTAAATATGTTTAGATTTCCCACCAAATTATGTAAAAATAAATAAAAATAATGAATTGAGAACCAAAATGAACAATCCAAAAAATCACAATATAAGCGACAATGGGAGTGTGGACAAGCTACTAACCTCCCCAAGCCGACGAAAGGCACCATAAACACCATCAAATAATGTTGAGAATATGGCATACCAAATTTGGGTATCCATAAAGTATACCTGGAAAGAAAAAAGTTATATTATTATACTACTGATGTTAAAAATAGGATGTAAAAGAGATAAATTACAAACCCATACCAGAATAATTGGAGCCCAAAGTGCAATTACAGCGCCAATATTGTTCCTAGCTGCCAAACGCACAACCACTTGCAAAATTTTCTCATAAAAAATGAACTAATATGAAAGTACGAACATTCAAGCTTTTACTACCATGTGAAAAGAATTCGTGCTACTGGAAGATTGTGATTTATACACTCATTATAGCTTTCGTAGGTCCCACCAGAGGTTTTATCTACAGAAAGATTGTAAGAAGCTTAAAACAGTAAAAAAAATGGTAAAAGAAGAAAAACATCAAGATAAAAGGCGAAGATCTGAAGCTGAAGGATAAGAGATCCTGCTAAACAAAAATAAAATAAAATGAGTTGATTATTCTAAATAAAAAATGTATAGGTATTGCCCCATGATGTTTCATTAATGCAACACAGAGTAAGAATAAGTAAAATTCGTTGATTATTACAGAAGACAGCTAAAAAACCAATTAAAGTTCGTTCATAAAAATCCAAAATTACAATTCAATAATTGTTGTATCATTGAGATTAAGGGATTTAAATTAAGAACCCAAAAAAACTTAAATTTATTTATAACCATCATTGTGAAATTGTGGAACTTAACATGAAAAGGCAAATATGACTATCAGAGTCATCTGAAAGAAAGGATATATTATACCAAGTGATAAAAAGTGAAAATGCATCACCTCTATCTGAAAGCCAACTTCGTAATTATGAGCAAGACCCAAAACATTGTGTATCTGACATTATAAACAATGACACATTAATATCAAATGCAAGGAATATTAAACCATTCACATGAAATGAAATAGAAACTATTCAACTTATATTCTTACTTGAAAAGGGAAAATGCGCTCTCATGCATTCCCCTACCAACATAAAATCGAGGCTGGCAATTATAAGACATCAGAAAAAGTTATTAGAATCTAAATATGTCAAATGACACAATTGTTCTTAGATGTACCAAACAAAAAAATAGCAAAAGCGAGGATATAGGCTAGAATGCCCAGTGAGAATACTGACATGAGTAAGGAGAAATCCAAATGACTATAGTAAAAAAGGGTTTCATTACTGCCTACTGTGACCACCACATCATTAGCATTACAATCCTATAGTTCGACCTTTCGAGATGACGACGAATAAAAGGGATCAGAAAGAATATCGCAGCAAGCATATTTGGTGATAGGTAAACACAACAACAGCCAGAATAAACAATGAAGGAGCACTTGAACCACCACTACCAAACCAACTTTTAATGGTTTGAGCAAACCCAAGAGGATTATCCCAAGTATACGCATAAGTAACTGATAGAACAATCACCCATGCTGCAGCTGAAACAGCTTTTAGAATGTATCTTAACTTAACATACAGCGACATACTCTGTTGTGCTTTCCAACTTAGGATCACATCTAGAACGGTTGTCCAAGTGGGAGAAAAGATTAACATGAGTAACACCACTTTATGAAATAACAAAATATTCCTATTTCTATTTCTATAATATACATTTCCAACAGGAAGAAAACATAAAAAAAATATTAAAGAAACAGATATTGACTTCTTAAAACTCATTTTCATTTTCAAATCAAACCAAATCTTAACACATATTATATAAATTGCTCAGCCAAGTAAACAAGGCATGCTAATAGCTTCCCACAATGAACTTTGGCGTCTAGAACACTGTACCTTCAATTAGCCACAGTACTTAAAGAAATCATTAATTTAACAAAGCATTGAAACTATGACAAAGTAGATGAACATTCCAACCACACTTGAGAAGTTACACAGGAACATGATACTATTGAGTGACAAAGATCCAAATCTCTAACAAGACAACACATAATGAATAGAGAGAATGATGGACCATTTCAAAGTCACAGTGCCTGTTTGGCTAACACATAAAATCAATTCCTCAAACTGCCGCACTGCACATGTTCTGATATAGAATCTATAATTAAGATTAATTCAGTCAAACAAGTCAACAACTCAATATCTTGAAGTGTTAACAGTTCAAGTTCATTCTATCAAAATCAATCCTACCCAACTTTAAATCAAACAAGCCCATTATGGTTTTCAAGCTGAATTGTCTCAATTTACTTGGAAAATCAGATATGATACGAAATATGCAAGTGCATTCTTATAAGAAACCTATAGCACTCCTAAAAGAACATCCCTCCTACCATAAACTCAAACTCCACATGCATGAGGACCAAAATACTTCCATCCAATGCTTCTACCTATTATTTGTCAATTCTACTTCCTTTCTTTCTCAGATTGCCACTGTCTGCTCTCTTGTAAAACAGTTCCCCCTATCTTGAAACTTTTTATAAAGTGCTACTAATGCACTATGTAATTAACAAAAACTATAAACTTACACTAATTTATTTTGAAAAGTGCCAACACAATGTCAACAAGTTTAAGAGATACTTAAGTTCAGCAGTAATCTCAGATCCTTTCAGCTGTACACTGTCCTTACCACAAAATTCACTGCCAACATGATAGTTTCCCTGCAAAGTAAAATTTACAAACTCAATCAAACTTAAATAAATAAAATAAAAAGAAAGCATCAAAACCACAAACTACATTTTTCATGTTAACCTGCTGCAGTAGCCATGGTTGCAGTTGCCATGATAATATCCCTATAACAAAAAAAAATCATCAGAAAGGGATTTATAACAGAAAACTGGGATACAATTTCCAAATACAAGTCAACTTCAAAGCCTTTATTTTCTATTTATCCATCAGTGATCAAATCAAAAGAAACAAACCAAAACAGTGTTTTTCATATGAATCATCAACTATAGAACGCAAATTACGATAAGAAAACATAACAAACCAAAAAAAATCAAAACTGAACGCAAATTCCTGGTTGCCATGCAACTAGAATTTTAAAACATCAATTCATTCGATTGATCAATAAGAAAAAAAATCAGAAGAATAACGATCACATGAATTAAGAGAACAAATGAAAAATCAGAGTAACCTGAAGAACATGAAGACACACCGAAACCCAAAACCCTAAAACTCCCAAATCAGAGAGAGAGAGAAAATGATAAAAATAGAGAAAACTCTAAATGTGGAAAGAACGAACCTGAATAACGTGATTTTCGAGAAATTTGAAGGCGGAAAAAGTTAGATTGCTTACAAAGGAATGGTTCGGGTTCCCGCCACGGAAGCGCCGCCGGCAGCAAACCTTGGAATGTTTCGGCGACGGTGGTTGAGTCGCAGAGAAGCTTCCCCATTATGATAAATGAATGAATGTGTGTGAATAACGTTTTCACCGTTTTTCAAAATTTTCTTGATTTTTCAGCAAGAGAGAATTTGGTAGATTTTCTTGTGCCTGTGTGTTCAACAGAAAAGAGTAGCAGATGAGACAGCAGAAAAGAGTTGCAGAAGAGAGAGAGAGAGAGAGAGTAGGGTTAACGGAAAGATGGACGGAGCGGAGGAGTTTCTCGATGAGGGTTTTGTTGACGGGGGGTTTGTTGCTTCTCTTCTTCCTCCGCGGGTTTATGTTCTTCCTTGTTGTCGGGTTTTTCATCTTTGGGAGGGTTACTTGTTGGCACCGCGGAGAACTCGTGTTTGTTGAGCGCTTCTTGAATGAGTTGCTTGAGTTCTTGCATTGCCTTTTTCTCGGTCACTGGTAGGTCGGAGACAATGGTGCTTTCTTCCTTGAAAGAACCGGATTCAGGAACGTTGTCGTCGCCGCTTGGTTTTGAAACCTCGGACTCGGTTTCAGTTTCGGTAACGTTCTCTTTCTTCACTGGCGAGGTTTCTTCTTCATTTTGTTGTTGTTGTGCATCTTTCTCTACGGGAACAACAACGTTGGTGGTGTCTGGTTTCTCAGCAGGTGCCACGTCAGTGACCACCACCTCTTCTTGAGTTGTGCTTGTCTTTGTAACTTCCTCAGCCATGGTAACATACCAACACTTAACATCAGTGACACTTTTCTTTGATCTGAAGAAACGAAATTTGAAAAGAGAGAGAGAGAGAGAGAGAGAGAGAGAGAGAGGATGTGATGCTAGTGAAGAGAAGTGGTGATGGGAGAGGGAGTTATAGAGAAGGACATGCCAAATAGGAATATAGGCCCAATTTCCATTAAGTGGACCCAATCTGGATGTAACAGTGTTACGAGATATGCTTTATACACAGCCAAAAATCTAATACATCAATCAAAAATAATGCATTTTCAAAAATACCTTTCATTATATGTTTATGGATTTGATATTCAGATTCACCAATTAGTATAATCCATGTGACAATCCGTATGAAGGTTACGGTTTACAATCCATAAGAATCTTACGGATTCACAATCCATAAGAACATTACGGATTCACAATCCATGCAAATCTCGAACTTGTGACATTCACATTATTAACGCAACATTCCAATCAACTGAGTTAATAGACTAATTATGTTAAAAAATAATTAATATTGCTACATATAACAATATAATTTTTAATGTATATTTCACACACATGTAAGTTTACATAATAAATTTTTAACAATTAATTTTGATCTAATAATTAAAGTATTTTTTTACATATAAAAATCATAGATTTAAATAAACACATAAATCAAGTGTTAGATATTATCTAACATGAACCATCATGTGGTAGAAGATAAAGTTAAAAATTCTATTGATATGTGATAAGAAAGACAATGCAATGGATAATATGATCGAATTTCCAAATAAGTGTAAAATGTAAAAAATAAAAAATTATTATATACATTTTTTTCTTTATTAAAGTATTACTTTTAAAAAAATATATTTCTCATTTTATTTCATTTTTCTTTTTCTTTTAAGGTAAGCTTATAGATATAATTATTATTACTTTAATTTTCATTTTTCCAATAAATAAAATT